>CM050206.1:32961911-32966911 GCA_027475355.1 Coilia nasus
ATCCTCAAGCTTCTCCTTTGTATGTGATTATGTGCATATTGGTGACAAGTGTATGGGTTTACTTTTTTGCATTAGTGTGTGTGTGTGAAATGTTTTTGACGTTTCCCCTGCAGAGGACTATGAGCAGCTGGTGGAGGACATTGTTAGAGACGGTAGACTCTATGCCTCAGAGAACCACCAGGAGATCCTTAAGGTCAGAACACACACACACACACACACACACACAAGAACACAAGGGTCAGAACCCCCTCAAAGCTTTAAGCGGTACATTTTGGAGTTAGGTCCGTGTAATAATCACACACACGCACCTGCTTCTTGCAGCTGAACATACTTTTAATAACGGCCCATTCTTCTGGTATGCATCCCATAATACCTCACCAGCATTCCAACGAGTGGCATGGTAACCACAGACACGACAGGTGACTTCAGGACCTTGCATGTCGTTTTGGTCCAAATAAAAGCAAGTAACTGCCAAAATGTAGCTGATTAAGACGCTGTTTGAGGTGCTGCCGTAGTCTAAAGATGTGTGTGTGTGTGTGTGTGTCTCCCCAGGAGAAGTAGCTGATTAAGACGCTGTTTGAGGTGCTGCCGTAGTCTAAAGATGTGTGTGTGTGTGTGTGTGTGTGTGTGTGTCTCCCCAGGATAAGAAGCTGATTAAGATGCTGTTTGAGGTGCTGCCGTAGTCTAAAGATGTGTGTGTGTGTGTGTGTGTGTGTGTGTGTGTCTCCCCAGGATAAGAAGCTGATTAAGACGCTGTTTGAGGTGCTTGCGAACCCCAATAACTACTACAAGTACACGCCGGGCTACTCCAAAGAGATGCTGCCCCGCTCCTTCATACGCCTCATCAGCAGCAAAGTCTCCGCCTTCCTCCGGCCCTACAAGTAGTGCCCGCCCCCTACCACACCACCAGCCAATGGCCAGCCCCCTCATGCCTCCTGTTGCCAGGCAACAAGCCCCAGTCCCCCAAAGCCAAACATTTTGCTTTTGTTTCCTCTGCGTTCTTTCAGCGTTCTCAAGAACACTTCAGATTCCCAATGCCTCCTTCCCCAGTCACCCCCCCGCCCCGCACCCCTCGCCAACTCCTCACCCCTCACCCTTCGGCTGGCAGTGGATGTCTCTTCTACCCAACCCCCCCCACCCCTCACCACCCCTCACCACCCCCATGCCCCAAAAACAGGGTCTCTAGCAGGACCTGCGCCCCCAAACAAAAAAATACAAAAACAAAACACAGGGTCTCTAGCAGGACCTCCAGGCCTGAAGAAGCCATTAGGAAATGCCCATTAGGACACGCCCAGGGGGCCACAAGGAGGGAGGGAGTGTCACTGTGATGAAAAGAGAGAGGTGAAGAGAGACTGAGAAAAACACTTAGATTGAATGAGCATGTAGCAGAGAGACTGAGTGAGTGTGTGTGTGTGTGTGTGTGTGTGTGTGTGTGTGTGTGTGTAGATCTGAGAGAGACAGGGAAACAGAAAGAGGAGGAGTTCTGGAAGATTGATATATTGGCCGCTTAGGAGATGAAAACTGAGAGAAAGAGACTGAACTGAACTCTAAAGAACAGCATGGTCCAAGTGCGCCCTCTGCTGCACAAATAGTGTCATGTTTCACCCAGCGCTGCCATTGCCCTCCCCACCAACAGGGCGGCGCGTCTCCCCTACAGTCCACACTTAAAAAAGCCTAATGGTACCTGAGCTCTTAGAGCAGTGTCTTACTTTCTTACATTCTGACTGTTAAAACAGTACTTTTGTGTTTGTTTGGTTTTTATGTGAGATTATATAATTGTTACCTACTCCTCTGCTATTTTATATCAAAGTTAACTTAAAAAGGCCTAGAGAAGTAGTGTGTTATTTGCAACCTGAGAACAGAGAGCACCATGTGTGTATGTATGTGTACCAGATTGGTGTAAGAGATGTCAGCATGTATCTGATAGGTGGAGTGTGTGTGTGCATGTGTGTGTGTGTGTGTGTGTGTGTGTGTGTGTGTGTGTGTGTGTGTGGATTGTGTGACACAGGGTGAGGTGGGGATGGAGACTATAGAGCATATCTGTATACTGCATCTAAGAAGCATGAGGTCTGTGTCTCGTACAACCTGAACACTCCCTATATATGAGATCTCTGTCGGTTTCGTACAGCCGAAAGACTCCCCATATATGAGGTCTCTGTCTGTCTCGTACAGCCTGAACGCTCCAGATGCTCTTAAATACCTATCTTCATCACCCCGTCATTACATCTACCTGTTATAGCCTTATTGCCCATAATGCAAATGTATGTTTTTATTCTTTTCTGTGCATGATGACCAAGCTCAGAGAGCTCAAACATTTAGTGTATTAAGAGAGACAGGTAAGGGACAAACCCAAACATGTGCATGTGTGTGCGCACACACACAAACACACACAGTATACATACACACAGTAAACATACATAAAGTATAACAGCTTCCCCTCTCTACACACCCTTTCTTCTCTCTACCCCTCAATTTTAAACAGCTGGACTCTGACTGCATGACCTACTATTATACTCAACAATAATCCCAAGAGTAAGGTGCACAGATTACACACACACACACACAAACACACACACACACACACAAAGAGAGTGATATACTAAGGTATATAGATACTAAGTTTACTATACTCTCACAGGCCTGTGGGCAGACAAGGGCAGACAAGATGGCTGTTGTGGTCTGGCTACGCTCTGGAAATCTGAATCTGCCCCTAGACAGCGTCACTGTCACACGACAAAGATGTATTTGACTGACACCTTTCACAGGTGTGACTATAATAATTACTAACTAACCGCAACGAGTGTACAGTCAGGGTGTAACTAACCTTTGGTCCTGACAAAACCAGTTAAGTCTAGCCATGCAAAATCATCCCCACATCTCACTCTCTCACACACACACACACACACATTTTATTAAGCAAATGTATTTTATTACAACTGGACAGGACAACTCTAATTCTTGGGAGCAATTTTGTAACTGTCCAGATGCTGTCATTGAGAAGCAAAAGCTTTAGCTCTAGCTGCTAAGCTGTGAATGGCTAAGTGCTGCTAATGCTAACTGATGTGTATATGTATTTCATTGTACAACTCAGATGGTGGCAAAGTGACAGTAACATAGCCTTTGTTATTTTTTAAATTAAATATTAACTTCCTGCCTGCCCAAGCCTTCACAAACCCACTCACACACATACACACACACACACACTCACCATATGTTCTGAGACCATTAGCTGCCAGACTAGTGTGTTGTTGTGTTCAGTTTTTGTTTTATGATGGTAAGGATGCTGAGAGCCAAGGATGCAGTGATCAAGAGTGTAACAGGACGCCCATAACCAGCTTAGTGTGTCAGTGCTAGCTCCGTTTTCAACTAACACCTGTACATGCAGATCAGCGCTAACTATGAACGGAGATCAGTGCTAGCTGTAAACGCCCACCGGCCTTAGCTCTGTGTGTTTCCTTAAGATGGCTACCAGCAGGTTAGAGGCTATAGCTGTGCCTAATGCTAGCTCCCAAAAGGTAATGCCATCCAGTGCTAGCTCAGAGTCATAGAAATAGCACTAGCGATAGCAACACCCTCTGTTGATCACTAGGTAGAGGTAGAGCTAGTCTCTGTTAGCTCCCTATAGGACTACGGACTACGGAAGGAGGTTAGCAGAGACAGGACGTATAGGCCACCTGCATCACAGATCCTAAAATCACCCGTAGCCTGGACCAACAACCCAACCTTAGGCTGTTCGTCCCGTAAAATAATGATAGTTGAATACTTACCTGTAAAGAAATATTATTTGGAGAAATTAGCTTTTTTGCTGTTTACCGCAGAATATAGATAAGAGGATCCATAGGCGGCTAGTTGGGGTATTCGCATGGACGACTAATCTGGCATTCCAAAACATTAGCCTAATTCAGTGGAAGTGAGTTTGACCAGTTAGCCTTGAGGTGAATGCTAGCTGCTGCAAACATCTTCCAGTAAATTATGGTAATATAGGTTGACAACTGGTGTGTCAGACTGGGAATTTCAGCACACACACAGCAGATAAGTGTATGTTCCCTGTTATCTAACTTTGTGGAAGACAGCAAAATATCTAATTGCGCAAATTTTTTTTTACGGTACACAATAGCAACTGGCCACAAAAAAAAAAGAAAAAAAAAACTTTTATGGATCTTTTATGGATGGCTCTCACAGATTTCTGTTATATCCTGTTTAATATGGGTTGCAGTTAGCTCAAAGAGTTTCCTATGATGTCTCATAGAGTTGGTAACAGTATTTGCACTTGAAAATTGTTATTGCTTATGTACAGTGTCTGGATTTTGTATTGTCTTTTGAAATGAATGGATTTGGTGTTCTTAAACCTGCATTGGCTGTCCTTTTTTGAGTCCATATAATTCAAGTGATACATTTTCACAGGAATTTTCTGCACTTAACTAATCACCCAGAGGATTGCTTTTTCTCACAACAGTCTTTTTTCCAGAAATAAACAAGGTCTTAGGCTAAGTGACTTCTGATCTGTTTTTCCTAATCTCCCCATAGAAACAAAAGAACATTATAAGACTATTTTAAGTTCGTAAGATAGACTTACATCGGAGTTGTAGTGGGCTTCAGTGGATACTGTTTCTTAGGAGTTTAATTTAATTTAAGAAGTATGAGACAAAAGCCTTCTGCATATAGGTTAGGGTTCTGCATTAGCGTGAGGGCTAAGCTAAGCCCTTCTGACCATTGTTGAGGGTTAGGGCTAGTGCTAAGACCCTCTGCATTAGCGTGAAGGCTAAGCTAAGCCCTTCTGACCATTGTTGAGGGTTAAGGTTGGTGCTAAGACCCTCTGCGTTAGCATGAAGGCTAAGCTAAGCCCTTTTGCCTATTGTTGAGGTTAAGGTTGGTGCTAAGACCCTCTGCGTTAGCGTGAAGGCTAAGCTAAGCCCTTCTGCATATTGTGGAGGGTTAGGGTTGGTGCTAAGACCCTCTGCGTTAGCGTGAAGGCTAAGCTAAGCCCTTCTGCATATTGT
>CM050206.1:32971911-32991911 GCA_027475355.1 Coilia nasus
AGCACACAAACACACACACATATACACACACACACATACAATACCTAAAGCAGGTGGAAGGGTGTGTGTGTGTGTGTGTGTGTGTGTGTGTGTGTTCAATGCCTACCAGAGTGGCAGGCTGCAGGTGGAATGGTGTGTATGTGTGATATATATATATGAGAGAGAGGGGGGGGGGGGGGGGGGGGTATAAAGAAAAGTTTGATGAGTGGGTTGCCCTGCTATTCAATTAAAACTGCAAAATGTTACTCTGTTGTCAGTCAATTTATTCACTGCAGACACACATACAGACGAATGCACTGAAATTGAAAGAGACACTTGTGCAAGCGAGCCAACACACACACACACACAAACAGTTAAGCACACACACACACACACACACACACATGAACACACACACACATGAACACACACACACACACACACACACACACACACATACAGACAGACACACACAGATGAACATACACACATACAGACACAGATACACAGATTATCACACACAAAGATGAACACACACACAGATAAACACACACACAAAGAAAGACAGAAAAGAGACTGTCATGCCAGCAACACACACAAACACACACACCTTGAGGCCGAGGTCGAGCTCCTTGAAAGAGCGTCGTATCTCGTGGATGAGCGTGTTCATGCGCTCACACTCCTGGAAACACACCAGGATGTACGGTGAGCGCTCTGCCGTCTTGGACCAGATGTCCAACATGTTGTACTCCTCCTGAAGCTTCTCCAGGATGTCATCCAGGATGTTATCACTACTGTCATAACTACTGTTATCACTGCTTTCTCACTACTTTAGCAATACTAATACTACTGTCATCACTACTATCACTGTCATTACTACTGTCATCATTACTGTTACCACTACTGTCATCATCACTACTGTCATCACTACTGTCATAATTACTACTGTCATCACTACTGTTATCACTAGTGTCATCACTACCGTCATCACTACTGTTAGCACTACTCTTATCATCACTACTACAACATCAAACAGCCAGACTCCTTGGTGTTGTGTCAAAAGCGTGTGTTTGGAACCCTGGAGACCTGGGTTCAAGGCTGGGTGGAGTGACATCTCCTCCCTTTTGCTACAATTTTAAAACATCATACCCAACACCATATGTAAAATATCACAATTGCACAGGTGTCTTCAGCCAGCAAGTAGACCGATAGTGTGAAGAAATTGCTGTGGTAAGTCCAAAAACATCAAGTGGTGTAATTTCATTGATGATTATTCCCATTAAACACAAAAGTGGCTGTACTTTGCAGGCAATCTAACCACCACCAACAATTTCCTCCATGATCAGAACTGTCTAACTCTTTATAAATGCTACACTTGAAGTTCCCTGTCAAATGTTCTAAGACAGCAGGAAACTGTCTCTCATTTTCCAACACATGCCACATCAGAGGAATCATTAACTGCCCATGTGTAAGGCAGCAACATCTCCTACAGCACAGGATCCCATATCTGAGACAGATTCCCTGGCCCTCCCCCGAAATCCTCAGGTGCATGCTTGCACAATAGTCGCGAGACATGTCTACACGCAACTGTCGGTGATTGTTAAATTCAGGGAAATGGCTAAGCCGTCTACCATAACGTTCGGGGGTGGAGATATGCTCATTGTTTTTAATGTGTTGAGAGACGTTGTCGAAGTTAAAGTGCAATGGCTTAGGGAAGAGGAGAAGAGAGAAGCAATGGGGAATTGTGTCATGTCGTGTTTTGCACCGTGAAGTTGGGCCGGTTGCGCATCAAGTTAACCTGTTTAAGACTCTGGCTCGTTTTTTTTTAACCACTTAAGCCTGCCAGCAGTCCAATACTGATTAGATCCTGTGCAGTGCTTTTCAGATTTTCACCAACTGATGTAGTCGGTTTTCTTTAAAGGTGTACTTCCATCGTGTTTTCATTAATTTTGCGGTGTTCTCTAGTATTAATAATTGCCATGTGCGCTGGTTTTGATGAAAAAAAATGTTCTAGTGCTTCTGTTTCAGGCTGTTTTAGTTTGGTGGAGGGGGTGGGGCCGGAAGAACGACACGATTTCACCAGAGGCGTGACACGCTCCTTGCAGCTTCCTTTGCCCCACAGTCAACTTGATAGCAGAGTAAGGTAAAGGGGAAAAGTCAACTTGACAGCGCTAAAACTGCACACAGAATGTCTACGGAGATACAGCCTTATGTGTTTGATCCTGAATCCGAAGAGGGAGAGATGGCACAAGCACAGTCGCTTCCTGACCGTTTGTCAATGAACGTTTCAGAATGGTAATATTTGCATGACAAAACAGTGCAAGTGCCCGGCTAAATGCAGTTCAGTCATTCAACTAGCCTGCTAATCTTATGCGAGTCAGTCACAGGCTAACATCATTTAAAGCCCATTTGGTCAGTTTCTCTTATATGTATTTCCACGTCTACGTCACGCCGAAGGCCCTTTTCGCATTGGGTCGTTTTTCCGCCTATTGTCTTCTTTTGACTGATATAGAAAACGGGGATAGAAAAACATTTTGATATGCAGCATGCGCAACTCGGGGTGACCTATCATATTTCAAAAGAGCAAGTACTAAACGGTTTCTCGTGGAAGTACACCTTTAAAGGGCAAGAAAGAACGACCTGTCGTACATCTTGCTCATTGCAATAGGAATTTGTTATGTGTTTTGCTCCGTTGCTGAGTAACACAAAGTAATGTATGAATTTAAGTAGTTACTTTTCATAAGGAGTAAAGAAGTAATGTATAACAATTTTAACACAAGTGAGTAATGTGTAATGGATTACTTATTTTGAGTAACGACCCCAACACTGCACATCACATAGTAGAGTAGAAATACTTTGTCCCAAAGAAAATAAAGGCAAGACATGATAGTATGATGTGATTAAGAGAGGCTTCATGAGGTTTAGGCTACTTTTGGCTGGATTAAAGGTCAACCAATTCACCAATCAGTTAATTAGTGTGCCCTGTCCCCCTTTGTGTGTGCGCACGCTTGGATTCAGGCACTGAACTCATGCTCAGCTTCAGTGTGTGGGGGTGATTTAGTGGGAGAGTGCTGACGTGTTGTCCAGAAGGTTATTAGTTCATGTCTTACATGACATTATGGTAGAAAGGAGAACAGACCTTGTTAAATATAGACCATGATCTCTAATAGGTGGTTTCTGCCCTGCTTATGATTTTCAAGTTGCTGCCAATTATGCACTTTGCTGCTAGTGTCAAGTAGAAAAATATAATTGTGACTAATAGAAGTGGAAAGAGTATGAATAAATAGGGGGTAGCACTGGAGGTTTCCCACCCTCAAGGTTGAAAGTCCAAATCCCAGCCTCTTTACTAGGCTAATTTTGCACGTTGTTGCTAGTGTCAGGTAGAACAATAGAATAAAGACTAATGGAGTGGGTGAACTCATTAAAAGTGACACTGGTTTACATGGTTGCAGGTTCCTGTCCCACCATAGCTACAGGGCTAACGTTGTGGTCTCTACTGTGTGTTTCTCACATTCATATTAGCACCAGCAGAGAGGTTATGGATGAATATGGGTAAAAGCAAGTTTGAGGCATGCAGGATGCAGTGGTAGCACTGGGAATCACCATCCTCAAGGTTGCAAGTTTGAATCCCAGTCTTTTCAATTACCAACTTCCCGCCTTTAATTACCCCACCCTACGTTTGTTTGATCCAGCGTGCCGCTGCTGATGTATATCTTAAGAAATACCAACACTAAGGGCTCATAAGTGAAATATGACCTCACAGCAAGCCATGCCACCTCTGACACCATTTGTACCAAATGGGAGGAGCAGTCACCCTGCCAGGCTTCGAACCCCAGTCTTCGGGGTACGAAACATGTGCTTTGACCGACATCCCTTTGAGCCAGGGTCCTTGGTGTTGCGGTAAAAGTGCATCTTTTGTATCTGGGAGACCGGGGTTCGAAGCCAGGCAGGGTGACTGCTCCTTCCCTTTGGTACAATCTTAAACCATCCTACCCAACACCTAACATGTGCTTTGCCAAAAAACACCAAAGAGCCAGGCTTGTTGGTGTGGCAGTCAGAGCACACCCACAACTCTAGTGATGGTCACTCCATCACACTGCCTTCCCCTTTGGGAGGCGTGGCCATGCGCTTCACACATTCAGGCGTCCCTCACCATACTTCTCCCATCCAGGGTGCCCCACATACTGATGCTTCACATTGCAGGGTGCCCCACATACTGATGCTTCACATTGCAGGGTACACCTCCGATGACCTCACGGCAAGCCATTCCACCTCTGACACCATTTGTACCAAATGAGAGGAGCAGTCACCCCGCCAGGCTAAGAACCCCAGTCTCCAGGGTACTAAACATGTGCTTTGACCGCCACACTAATGTGCCAGTCTCCGTGGTGTTGTGGTGTGAGTGCATGTTTCGTACTCAGGAGACTGGGGTTCGAAGCCAGCCAGGCAGGGTGACTGCTCCTTCTCTTTGGTACAATCTTAAACCATCATAGCCAACACCATAGGACCATAGGAACACAGGAATGCAGGAAGGATAGTGCAGTGGTAGCACTGGGGATCACCATTCTCAAGGTTGCAAGTTTGAATCCCAGTCTTTTCAATTACCAACTTCCCGCCTTTAATTACCCCACCCTACGTTTGTTTGATCCAGCGTGCCGCTGCTGATGTATATTTTAGGAAATACCAACACTAAGGGCTCATAAGTGAAATATGACCTCATGGCAAGCCATTCCACCTCTGACACCATTTGTACCAAATGAGAGGAGCAGTCACCCCGCCAGGCTAAGAACCCCAGTCTCCAGGGTACTAAACATGTGCTTTGACCGCCACATTAATGTGTCAGTCTCCGTGGTGTTGTGGTGTGAGTGCATGTTTCGTACTCAGGAGACTGGGGTTCGAAGCCAGGCAGGATGACTGCTCCTTCTCTTTGGTACAATCTTAAACCATCATAGCCAACACCATAGGAACACAGGAACGCAGGAAGGGTAGTACAGTGGTAGCACTGGTAGCACTGGTGATCACCATTCTCAAGGTTACAAGTTTGAATCCCAGTCTTTTCAATAGCCCACTCCCCGCCTTTAATTACCCCACGCTACGTTAGTTTGATCCAGCGTGCCGCTGCTGATGTATATTTTAAGAAATACCAACACTAAGGGCTCATAAGTGAAAATATGACCTCACGGCAAGCCATGCCACGCCACCTCTGACACCATTTGTACCAAATGGGAGGAGCAGTCACCCCGCCAGGCTTCGAACCTCAGTCGTCGGGGTACGAAACATGTGCTTTGACCGAAATGCCTTTGAGCCAGGGTCCTTGGTGTTGTGGTAAAAGTGCATGTTTCGTACCTGGGAGACCGGGGTTCGAAGCCAGGCGGGGTGACTGCTCCTTCCCTTTGGTACAATCTTAAACCATCGTACCCAACACTATATGTGAAATAGAACAATTGCAGAGGTGTCTTCAGCCAGCAGGCAGACCAGTGGTTACCCTACTCTGCTGAGTTCTCAAAGCTAAGCAGCTGTGGGGCTGGTCGCAGCTTGGATGGGAGACCTCCTAGTTGCTGCAGGGAGGGTGGGTGGTGCTGCAGGTAGGGGGCGCTCTTCTCTCTAGCTCTAAACAAAATACACTCCTCCCAGCACAGTGATGGGATCCTGGGCTGGGAGATGTTGCCGACTTACGCATGGGCAGTTAGTGATTCCTCAGGTTTGGCATGTGTTGAAAGATGAGAGACAGTTTCCTAGTGTCTTAAAACATTGTCAGGTAACTTCAAGAGTTACACAGTTCTGATAATGGAGGTCATAATACATTGGTCAAGTATAAGTTTAGTTATAAAATGACATTGTTAATGTTTTGTCTTACAAATTGGAACAGAAGGTACATTGGTCAAGTAACTTAAAAAGTTTGGTTTGGTTTGGTTTGGTTGTTAGACTTCGCAAACGATGTTGCAAGAAAAATTTCTTTTTTTAAAACTCCTAAACCTGAAGGTACTACAACATTGTTTCAGGTTGAGTAGTGTTAAGAAATTACTGTAGTCATCAGGCAGTTTAATATGATTGGTCATTCTTTTCCATTAAACACAGAGGCGTTGGAGTGAATGACTTCTGTAGACTATCTAACTTCCTCCATTATCTGAAATGTGTAATGTTACCTGACAAATGTTTTAAGACACTAGGAAACTGTCTCTCATTTTTCAACACATGCCAAACCTGAGGAATCACTACCTGCCCATGCGTAAGTCGGCAACATCTCCCAGCCCAGGATCCCATCACTGTGCTGGGAGGAGTGTATTTTGTTTTGAGCTAGAGAGAAGAGCGCCCCCTACCTGCTGCACCACCCACCCTCCCTGCAGCAACTAGGAGGTCTCCCATCCAAGCTGCGACCAGCCCCACAGCTGCTTAGCTTTGAGAACTCAGCAGAGTAGGGTAACCACTGGTCTGCCTGCTGGCTGAAGACACCTCTGCAATTGTTCTATTTCACATATAGTGTTGGGTACGATGGTTTAAGATTGTACCAAAGGGAAGGAGCAGTCACCCCGCCTGGCTTCGAACCCCGGTCTCCCAGGTACGAAACATACACTTTTACCACAACACCAAGGACCCTGGCTCAAAGGCATTTCGGTCAAAGCACATGTTTCGTACCCCGACGACTGAGGTTCGAAGCCTGGCGGGGTGACTGCTCCTCCCATTTGGTACAAATGGTGTCAGAGGTGGCGTGGCATGGCTTGCCGTGAGGTCATATTTTCACTTATGAGCCCTTAGTGTTGGTATTTCTTAAAATATACATCAGCAGCGGCACGCTGGATCAAACTAACGTAGCGTGGGGTAATTAAAGGCGGGGAGTGGGCTATTGAAAAGACTGGGATTCAAACTTGCAACCTTGAGAATGGTGATCACCAGTGCTACCAGTGCTACCACTGTACTACCCTTCCTGCGTTCCTGTGTTCCTATGGTGTTGGCTATGATGGTTTAAGATTGTACCAAAGAGAAGGAGCAGTCACCCTGCCTGGCTTCGAACCCCAGTCTCCTGAGTACGAAACATGCACTCACACCACAACACCACAGAGACTGGCACATTAGTGTGGCGGTCAAAGCACATGTTTAGTACCCTGGAGACTGGGGTTCTTAGCCTGGCGGGGTGACTGCTCCTCTCATTTGGTACAAATGGTGTCAGAGGTGGAATGGCTTGCCGTGAGGTCATCGGAGGTGTACCCTGCAATGTGAAGCATCAGTATGTGGGGCACCCTGGATGGGAGAAGTATGGTGAGGGACACCTGAGTGTGTGAAGCGCATGGCCGCGCATGGCCGCGCATGGCCGCGCATGGCCGCGCATGGCCGCGCATGGCCGCGCATGGCCGCGCCTCCCAAAGGGGAAGGCAGTGTGATGGAGTGACCATCACTAGAGTTGTGGGTGTGCTCTGACTGCCAAACCAACAAGCCTGGCTCTTTGGTGTTTTTTGGCAAAGTACATGTTAGGTGTTGGGTACGATGGTTTAAGATTGTACCAAAGGGAAGGAGCAGTCACCCTGCCTGGCTTCGAACCCCGGTCTCCCAGGTACGAAACATACACTTTTACCACAACCCCAAGGACCCTGGCTCAAAGGCATTTCGGTCAAAGCACATGTTTCGTACCCCGACGACTGAGGTTCGAAGCCTGGCGGGGTGACTGCTCCTGGCGGGGTGACTGCTCCTCCCATTTGGTACAAATGGTGTCAGAGGTGGCATGGCTTGCCGTGAGGTCATATTTTCACTTATGAGCCCTTAGTGTTGGTATTTCTTAAAATATACATCAGCAGCGGCACGCTGGATCAAACTAACGTAGCGTGGGGTAATTAAAGGCGGGGAGTGGGCTATTGAAAAGACTGGGATTCAAACTTGTAACCTTGAGAATGGTGATCACCAGTGCTACCAGTGCTACCACTGTACTACCCTTCCTGCGTTCCTGTGTTCCTATGGTGTTGGCTATGATGGTTTAAGATTGTACCAAAGAGAAGGAGCAGTCACCCTGCCTGGCTTCGAACCCCAGTCTCCTGAGTACGAAACATGCACTCACACCACAACACCACAGAGACTGGCACATTAGTGTGGCGGTCAAAGCACATGTTTAGTACCCTGGAGACTGGGGTTCTTAGCCTGGCGGGGTGACTGCTCCTCTCATTTGGTACAAATGGTGTCAGAGGTGGAATGGCTTGCCGTGAGGTCATCGGAGGTGTACCCTGCAATGTGAAGCATCAGTATGTGGGGCACCCTGGATGGGAGAAGTATGGTGAGGGACACCTGAGTGTGTGAAGCGCATGGCCGCGCATGGCCGCGCATGGCCGCGCATGGCCGCGCATGGCCGCGCATGGCCGCGCATGGCCGCGCATGGCCGCGCCTCCCAAAGGGGAAGGCAGTGTGATGGAGTGACCATCACTAGAGTTGTGGGTGTGCTCTGACTGCCAAACCAACAAGCCTGGCTCTTTGGTGTTTTTTGGCAAAGTACATGTTAGGTGTTGGGTACGATGGTTTAAGATTGTACCAAAGGGAAGGAGCAGTCACCCTGCCTGGCTTCGAACCCCGGTCTCCCAGGTACGAAACATACACTTTTACCACAACCCCAAGGACCCTGGCTCAAAGGCATTTCGGTCAAAGCACATGTTTCGTACCCCGACGACTGAGGTTCGAAGCCTGGCGGGGTGACTGCTCCTGGCGGGGTGACTGCTCCTCCCATTTGGTACAAATGGTGTCAGAGGTGGCATGGCTTGCCGTGAGGTCATATTTTCACTTATGAGCCCTTAGTGTTGGTATTTCTTAAAATATACATCAGCAGCGGCACGCTGGATCAAACTAACGTAGCGTGGGGTAATTAAAGGCGGGGAGTGGGCTATTGAAAAGACTGGGATTCAAACTTGTAACCTTGAGAATGGTGATCACCAGTGCTACCAGTGCTACCACTGTACTACCCTTCCTGCGTTCCTGTGTTCCTATGGTGTTGGCTATGATGGTTTAAGATTGTACCAAAGAGAAGGAGCAGTCACCCTGCCTGGCTTCGAACCCCAGTCTCCTGAGTACGAAACATGCACTCACACCACAACACCACAGAGACTGGCACATTAGTGTGGCGGTCAAAGCACATGTTTAGTACCCTGGAGACTGGGGTTCTTAGCCTGGCGGGGTGACTGCTCCTCTCATTTGGTACAAATGGTGTCAGAGGTGGAATGGCTTGCCGTGAGGTCATCGGAGGTGTACCCTGCAATGTGAAGCATCAGTATGTGGGGCACCCTGGATGGGAGAAGTATGGTGAGGGACACCTGAGTGTGTGAAGCGCATGGCCGCGCATGGCCGCGCATGGCCGCGCATGGCCGCGCATGGCCGCGCATGGCCGCGCATGGCCGCGCCTCCCAAAGGGGAAGGCAGTGTGATGGAGTGACCATCACTAGAGTTGTGGGTGTGCTCTGACTGCCAAACCAACAAGCCTGGCTCTTTGGTGTTTTTTGGCAAAGTACATGTTAGGTGTTGGGTACGATGGTTTAAGATTGTACCAAAGGGAAGGAGCAGTCACCCTGCCTGGCTTCGAACCCCGGTCTCCCAGGTACGAAACATACACTTTTACCACAACACCAAGGACCCTGGCTCAAAGGCATTTCGGTCAAAGCACATGTTTCGTACCCCGACGACTGAGGTTCGAAGCCTGGCGGGGTGACTGCTCCTCCCATTTGGTACAAATGGTGTCAGAGGTGGCATGGCTTGCCGTGAGGTCATATTTCACTTATGAGCCCTGAGTGTTGGTATTTTTTTTAAACATAC
Organism: Coilia nasus; assembly: GCA_027475355.1. NCBI lineage: Eukaryota > Metazoa > Chordata > Actinopteri > Clupeiformes > Engraulidae > Coilia > Coilia nasus. The sequence continues at coordinate 32,981,671 of CM050206.1, forward strand.
ATCAGCAGCTGCTGTGCACTGAATCAAACAAGGATATTGCTGCTGCTTTTTGTTTTAACTAATTATAGATGGGAAATGGACTATTGAACAGGCAGGGATATGAACGTTCAACCTTGAGGATGGGGAGCTCCAGTGCTACCACTGCACTATCCCTCCTGTGATCTACACTTCTGCTTTTACCCATATTCGTCCATATCCTCTCTCTGGTGGTGCTAATATGAATGTGGAAAACACACAGTAGAGAACACAACCTCAACCCTGTAGCAATGATGGGACTTGAACCTCCAACCTCAAGCATGTAAACCAGTACCAGTGTCACTACACCACTTTCCTTTCCATGAGTTCACGCACTCCATTAGTCTTTATTCTGTTGTTCTACCTGACACTGGCAACAAAGTGCAAAGTCAGCCTATTGAACAGGCCTATTTGAACTTTCAATCTCCTGGGTGGGGACTCTACAGTGCTACCACTACACTATCCCTCCTGCAGGCTACACTATGGCTTTTTCCCTATTCATTCGTGCTCTTTCCACTTCTATTAGTCCCTACTCTATTTTCTACTTCACACTAGCAATACAGTGCATAGTAGGCAGAAACTTGCAAATCATAATCAGGGCAGAAATTTCTTTCCTACAATTAGCTGACTTGGGACGCAAACTGATGACCTTCTGGATAGCATGTTGGCCCTCTCCCACTGTTCCACCTCACCACACTGAAGCTGAGCATGAGTTCAGTGCCTGAATCCAAACGCACACAGGGGACACTAACTGACTGATGAGTTGGCACACGCAGGGGACATTAATTAACTGTTAGTTAATTGACCTTTAATCCATCCAAAAGCAGCCTAAACCTCATGAAGCCTGTCTTTCCTCATCATACTATCATGTCTTATCATCATCACGTCTTAATTTTTTTTATAAACAAATGAAGTATCTCTACTCTACAATGTGCCTATGAAACTTCACAATATTGAACCGGTGACTCTGGGAAGTGCAGTCCTTGACCCCTCCACCACTACTCTCAACGCTGGTGCTTTGGCCCCTTCCCAAACCATATCATCTTGCGATGTTTCTTACCAGTATCACTACAGGTTGACTTTTTACCATGTCTACATTAGCTATCAACCACCCATACATATCCTCCTCTAAGGCTCTGTCTGGTCCTGATGGGAAGAATCAAAGTTACAGGTCCTTATCGTCAGGCTTCTCTGCAGGATTGGGCGATCTATTTCCAGCATCACACCATCTAAACGCCACTCACCCAAGACGCCACAGATGGGAGGTGATATTGCTTGTAGATTACTGTAAGTGTAACCATGACAACACACTTCAAACGACAAGCCAAACTCTGACTGTTTCGTGTGTGTTTGTGAAAAGACAAATAGTGGACAAAGGGTATGATCCACTAAGACTAGTATAATACAGAGCTGAGCAGATAGAAAGGCAGGAAATTGTAGACTATAGTCCTGGCCACATCCTCATGGTTTCCCCCAGGAAGCTGGATCTTCCTGAGCCGGACACAATGGAAAAGCTGTTCTTCTGTTTATTACACTGAAGGATACAGTACTATGAAACCACATAGGACGGAAATAGTCTGTAGTCTTTAACTAGATAATACAAATATGACCTTTGTATGTAGAGGCAGGTGTATTAGAAGGGCAAGGGGCCAACCAACCGTGACGTAATCATTACAGTATGCAGGGGCAGTTGTTGGAATTCCACACATACAGTCGCATTTTAATGTATTTTCCTTTTTGTATGTGTTTTAGAGCCTCTCTTCAAAAAATGAGATAGGTCATTATCCTACTTGTCAATAGTAACAACATAGGATACAGCATACCACTCCTCCATATCCCATCTACACACAATTTCAACACCGTGTTCTGCACTATGCATATTTAGTTCCCATAATGCAACAGTGATAGACGCTTTAACACTGCAGATTTCACATGTGAATTTCTTATAGGGCGAGACACACCAAGATGCAACCAAACGCCCCAACCAAAGATATTCTGCACTTTATAGTTACAAATTCTTACAATGCAACAGTGATGGACGCTTCAACACTGCAGATTTCACGTGTGAATTTCTTATAGGGTGAGACGACCAAGATGCAGCCAGGAACCCCAATCACAGCGGTGTTTCCTGCCCAAGTTCAGATCTGAGGGGAGAGATGAGAGAGGTGAAAATACTACTGACATTAAAGGTGGCAGTTGATGCCGAGAGCCTACAATACGCATCCTTCCCTCAGCCCCAATAAAATTCCCACTCAAGGTTTAATGTGAGAGGCGCTGACTCCATGAGCTTGGAACAAAGGTGCAGGATCATGGGAGTGTAAACAGTTGCTCTATTAAAGCCACACTCACAAATTAATTAACTCCACTGAGCCAATCAAAGTGGAGCAGAGACCCCTTAATCGGGCATTACAGCCAAGATTTGTGGGTCAAGGATTTGATTGTAAAGCTAATTAGTATTTTGCGTGTGTGTGTGTTTCCAAAAAACGTTACCTATGCTCTGCCATCAAGTACTAGATGTTTGTGATGAGGGTGACTTAGACGGAATCACTCTTCTTGTGCTTTAAAGATGTGAAAGTTATCTTGATTTCCAAAGAAAAAGTTCTGGGAGTGTTTGGCTTCCACATGTGAGTACTGCTTAACTATTAATTACATATTCATATATTCTGTGTATTATGACCCTCTGCCCTTATATATGTGATTTTATGTCACCATGCTGCACGGTAAGAGTATATATATATATATATATATATTTTTTTTTTTTTATATATATATATATGAGCGTGCTGCACGGTGGGTTTACCAGACAACAGATATATTACTGGGCTCCAGTAGGCGTGTAAACAGATATAAACTGCATGCATGCATATCATATAGCATTCATCTGCTCCACAGGGACAGCAGTCCTTCAGGCCATATCACTGAAAAAATGAAATAAGTAACTAAATAAATGCATACATACCTACATACATACATACATACATACATATATACATACATACACACATACTGTACATGCATGCAAAGTAATGTATGAATGTAGGGAGTTACTTTCCGTAAGGAGTAAAGAAGTAATATATAACATTTTTTAACACTAGTGAGTAATGTATAATGGATTACTTTTTTTGAGTAACAACCCTAACACTGCACATCACATAGTAGAGTACCTTCGGTGTGGGGAGGTGATCCAGTGGGAGAGTGCTGACATGTTGTCCAGAAGGTCATTAGTTCATGTCACATTATATTATGATGGAAAGGAGAGCAGTCCTTGTTAAATATAGACCATAATCTCTAATAGTTGGTTTCTGCCCTTGTTATGATTTTCAAGTTGCTGCCAAATATGCACTTTGTTGCTAGTCTCAAATAGAAAAATACAATAGTGACTAACAGGAGTGGAAAGAATATGAACAAAAAAGGGAAAGGCCACAACATAGACTGTAGGAGGGATAGTACAGTGGTAGCATTTGAGATTCCCACCCTCAAGGTTGGCAGTTCAAATCCCAGCCTGTTCAATAGCCTAATTTTGCACTTTGTAGCTAGTGTCAGGTAGAACAATAGAATAAAGACTAATGGAGTGGGTGAACTCATTGAAAGTGGTGCAGTGACACTGGTGCTGGTTTACATGGTTGCAGGTTCCTGTCCCACCATCGCTACAGGGCTGAGGTTGTGTTCTCTACTGTGTGTTTTTCACATTCATTCATATTAGTGCCAGCAGAGAGCATACGGATGAATATGGGTAAAAGCAGAAGTGTGGAATGCAGGAGGGATAGTGCAGTGGTAGCACTGGTGATCCCCCACTTTCAAGGTTGAAGGTTCAAATCCCACTCTGTTCAATAGCCTACTTCCTGTCTTTAATTAGTTTAACAGAACAATAATACGTTTGTTTGATCCAGCACGCAGCTGCTGATGTATAGTTAAAAAAAATACCAACGCTCAGGGCTCATAAGTGAAATATATCTAATAACAACAACAACAACAACAACAACAATAATAACAATTGCCAGAGGTGTTTTTAGCCAGCAGGCAGACCAGTGGTTTCCCCTCTCTGCTGAGCTCTCAAAGCTAAGCAGCTGTGGGGCTGGTCACAGCTTGGATGGGAGACCTCCTAGTTGCTGCAGGGAGGGTGGGTGGTGCAGCAGGTAGGGGGCACTCTTCTCTCTAGCTTAAAAAAAATACACTACTCTCAGCACAGTGATGGGATCCTGGGCTGGGAGATGTTGCTGCCTTACACATGGGCAGTTAGTGATTCCTCTGATGTGGCACGTGTTGGAAAACAAGAGACAGCTTCCTGGTGTCTTAGAACATTTGTCAGGAAACTTCAAATGTAGCATTTATAAAGACTTAGACAGTTCTGATAATGGAGGAAGTTAGATTGTCTGCAAAGTACAATCAATCAATCAATTCTAATGTCTTTGGAATTTCTTGACATTACATTCACTTTTTTAAGATTGTTTTCAAAGTGAAACAACAAACATTCCCAACCACAAATACACCACTTGTCAATCTGAAGTTAGTATGTTTTATGACACCAGCAAACTGTCTTATTGACTGTACTTTGCAGAAAACCTAACTCTTTATAAATGCTACATTTGACATTACCTGACAAATGTTCTAAGACACCAGGAAACTGTCTCTCATTTTCTAACACATGCCACATCACTAACTACCCATGTGTAAGGCAGCAACATCTCCCAGCCCAGGATCCCATCACTGTGCTGGGAGTAGTGTATTTTGTTTTGAGCTAGAGAGAAGAGCACCCCCTACCTGCTGCACCACCCACCCTCCCTGCAGCAACTAGGAGGTCTCCCATCCAAGCTGTGACCAGCCCCACAGCTGCTTAGCTTTGAGAGCTCAGCAGAGTGGGGTAACCACTGGTCTGCCTGCTGGCTGAAGACAGCTCTGCAATTGTTGTTAGAAATATTTCCCTTATGAGCCCTTACTGTTGGTATTTTTTCAAATATACATCAGCAGCTGCACGCTGGATCACACAAACGGAACGGAACGGAACGGAACGGAACGGTAGGGTAGGGTAAACTAAGTAAAGACAGGAAATGCACTATTGAATAGGCAGGGATTTGAACTTACAACCTTGAGGGTAGGGCTCTCCAGTGCGACCACTGCACTATCCCTCACTTTTGCTTTCACCCACATTCATCCATATCCTCTCTGGTGGCACTAACATGAGTGTGAAAAACACACAATAGCGAACACAACTTTAGCCCTGCAGCTATGGTAGGACAGGAACCTGCAACCATGTAAACCAGCACCAGTGTCACTGCATCACTTTCAGTGAGTTCACCCACTCCATTAGTCTTTATTTTATTCTTCTACCTGACATTGGCAACAAAGTGCAAAATTAGCCTATTAACTAGACTGGGATTTGAACTTTTAACCTTGAGGGTGGGGAACCACCAGTACTACCACTGCACCATCCCTCCTGCCTTTCATGCTTTGGCTTTTTTCCTATAAAATCATAACCAGGGCAGAATATTTTATATTTAACAAAGACTGCTCTCCTAGCTGGTCACAGCTTGGATGGGAGACCTCTTAGTTGCTGCAGGGAGGGTGGGTGGTGCAGCAGGTAGGGGGTTCTCTTCTCTCTAGCTCAAAAAAAAAAAAAATACACTACTCTCAGCACAGTGATGGGATCCTGGGCTGGGCGATGTTGCTGCCTTACACATGGGCAGTTAGTGATTCAGGAAACTTCAAGTGTAGCACAATGGAGGAAATTGTTTTTGTTCACTGCAAAGTACAATTACTCCTGTCTTCAATAGACAATAATCATCAAATTACCCACCTGATGTTTTTGGACTTTTACCACAGTAATTTCTTCTTCTTCTTCTTCTTCTTCTTCTACTTTTCAACCTAGAAAAATCAAGTGATGTGACACTACATTCAAGTTTAGCGGTGATAATGTTAGTTACCTTTTTAAGATTGTTTGCAAAGAGAAACAACCAAATATCACTTCTGGCATTTTAAAACCCAACAATACCTTACTACAACTTGTCAATCTGAAATACTTCAGTTAGTATGTTCTATGACACCAGCAGCCTTTCTCAGTTTCCAATGAGTGCCACAGCAGAGGGATGATGGATTCATTTCCTTGCGTAAGGCAGCAACATCTCCTACAGCACAGGATCCCATCACTGTACTAATCCCTCCTGCATTCTATGTTGTGGCCTTTCCCCTATTCGTTCATACTCTTTCCACTTCTATTAGTCACTACTGTATGTTTCTACTTGACACTAGCAACAAAGTACATAGTTGGCAGCAACTTGAAAATCATAACCAGGGCAGAAACCAACTATTAGAGATCATGGTCTATATTTAACAAGGACTGCTCTACTTTCTATCATAATCTAATGCGAGACATGAACTAATGACCCTCTGGACAACACATCAGCACTCTCTTACTGGATCACCTCCCCACACTGAAGCTGAGCATGAGTTCAGTGCCTGAATCCAAACACACACACACACACACACACACACACACACACACACACACACACACACACACACAGAGGGGCAGGGCACACTAATTAACTGATTGATGAATTGATTGACCTTTAATCTAGCCAAAAGTAGCCTAAACCTCATGAAGCCTCTCTTAATCACATCATACTATCATGATGTGCAGTATTGGGGTCGTTACTCAAAATAAGTAATCCATTACACATTACTCACTAGTGTTAAAATGTTATACATTACTTTACTTCTTTACTCCTTACGGAAAGTGACTCCTTACATTCATACATTACTTTGCGTTACTCAGCAACGGAGCAAAACACATAAAAAATTCCTATTGCAATGAGCAAGATGTACGACAGGTCGTTCTTTCTTGCCCTTTAAAGGTGAACTTCGGTGTAAAATGAAAATTGGCATGTTAAAACATTATACCGAGTTTGTATGTGTACTGAGGAGCAAAATTGATTTAGCCTGTTGCATTCAGAGTTTAACTATTTTTTATCGTTTATCCCAGAAGGCTAACAATGGAAGTGGTAGGTGCCCTTAGACGAAGCATGACGACTACGCTATTTTTAAACCATTAAAACAGCTCGAAGAAACTCCACACTCAATCAGTAGTACAACAAAAACCCTGACATTAAAAATGAGGCACTGAGAACTTTGTAAGATCAGTAGCATTGTGAGCCTATTCAACAGAAACTGCAAACATACTTTAGTTCTGAATGCAATGGGCTAGCCTACAGCAAACATACCGACTCGGTATGATATTTTAAGATGCCGGTTTTCATTTTACATCCAAAGTTTCCCTGTACCTGTCCTGTACTCTACTGATTATGGGGGCATGCAAATGAAGGCAATCAGACACTTCTGTTGGGTTTTTATTTAAGTCATATCAAAAATACATTTCACCTATGACATCTATTGTTACATCTGTTTAAAATAATTGTAAAAGCACTATTTAACAATCTGTCTGACAATCAGACCAACATTTTTAGTCTAGGCAAGTCTGTATAGTTTGTAATCTCTCTCTCTCTCTTTCTCTCTCTCTCTCTTAAATATTCATTAATGCATACATGAAATATTTCCGTTTAGGTTTTGTTCTGCAGACCATGTTATACAGTAGTCCTGTATTTCGGCTACATAATTAGGCGTACTATAAGCCACGGTAAATATTATTAGTTTTAGAAATGACAGTATTAGAAAGCAGATGCGTGTGCCAGTGTAGAACAGGCCAGCAGGGGGTGTGTGCTGTGATGGGAGAATGGCCGGGTCAGGCCCACATGCGGCCCACACCAGGGCCGAAGGAGAGACTGAAGGAGCTGATGTGTGGATAGATGAGCAGATCCTCGCTCAACTCCATCTCAGCACTGCAGCATGCTGCTCTTACTTGGAGATTCCTGCCAAGAAGAAGCACACGTTAAAGTCAATCAGTTGGCTATCAGTAACATTGTTTGTGTGTGTGTGTGTGTGTGTGTGTGTGTGTGTGTGTGTGTGTGTGGCAAACACATCTTAGCAGAGCAGGGTTCCACTGTCCGTCTACTCAACAGGTAAGTGAGTGTGTGTGTGGTACTAAATAAACAGATGGCTTCCACTGTCCGTCTGCTCCACAGGTGAGTGAGTGTGTGTGTATGTGTGTGTGTGTGTGTGTGTGGTACTCAAACACACATGGGGACAGATGGCTTCCACTGTCCGTCTGCTCCACAGGTGAGTGTGTGTGTGTGTGTATGTGTGTGTGGTACTCACACACACGTGGGGACAGATGGCTTCCACTGTCTGTCTGCTCCACAGGTGAGTGAGTGTGTGTGTGTGTGTGTGTGTGTGTGTGTGTGTGTGTGTGTGTGTGTGTGTATGTATGTGTGTGTGTGTGTGTGTGTGGTACTCACACACACACACGTGGGGACAGATGGCTTCCACTGTCCGTCTGCTCCTCAGGTGAGTGAGTGTGTGTGTGTGTGTGTGTGTGTGTGTGTGTGTGGCAAACACATCTTAGCAGAGCAGGGTTCCGCTGTCCGTCTGCTCCACAGGTGAGTGAGTGTGTGTGTGTGTGTGTGTGTGTGTGTGTGTGTGTGTGGTACTCACACACACACGTGGGGACAGATGGCTTCCACTGTCCGTCTGCTCCACAGGTGAGTGTGTGTGTGTGTGTGTGTGTGTGTGTGTGTGTGTGTGTGTGTGTGTATGTATATGTGTGTGTGTGTGGTACTCACACACACACGTGGGGACAGATGGCTTCCACTGTCCGTCTGCTCCACAGGTGAGTGAGTGTGTGTGTGTGTGTGTGTGTGTGGTACTCACACACACGTGGGGACAGATGGCTTCCACTGTCTGTCTGCTCCACAGGTGAGTAAGTGAGTGTGTGTGTGTGTGTGTGTGTGTGTGTGTGTGTGTGTGTGTGTGTGTGTGTGTGTGGTACTCACACACACACGTGGGGACAGATGGCTTCCACTGTCCGTCTGCTCCACAGGTGAGTTGTGCGGGCCCGAACAGACGTCTGCCCTGGTCACAGGCCACGCCCACCTGCTCCCCGGGCCGGTAGTTCAGCTTGTAGTTCCACGTCCGCGAGCTGAAACGCACCTCGGGCTGACGACAGGTCACATCTGATGAGACAGACCGAGAGAAGGAGAGAGAGAGAGAGAGAGAGAAAGAGACAGAGAGAGACGTGTTTAGCATACTAAAAGTAATTATGAATACATACATACATATGGCCTATAAAAAATAGTAATAAATACGTCCACCAGCAGAGGGTGCCAGAGTTTAACTTCTGCATATTCTCTCCAGTAGGAGGCAGACTGAGACAGTTGGCTCAGATCACAGTGGACACATGTATAGTCAGCGGATGAATATACATTATGGACAAATGGTACCAGAGCTACTTAGGGCCAGCGTGTGCAATACATGCAGTCACTGAAAGGTTTATAAACGCAGATATTAAATGTTGGCGCCCTCTGTGGGAGGGGAGGACTAAGGGGCAGGGCTAGGGGATAGTAGTGGATAGTAGTGGATAGTAGTGGGACTCAGACTATACTGTAGTGGATAGTAGTGGATAGTAGTGGATAGTAGGGGATAGTAGGGGATAGTAGGGGATAGTAGTGGATAGTAGGGGATAGTAGGGGATAGTAGGGGATAGTAGGGGATAGTAGGGGATAGTAGGGGATAGTGGGGGATAGTAGTGGGACTCAGACTATACTGTAGTGGATAGTAGTGGATAGTAGTGGATAGTAGTGGATAGTAGGGGATAGTAGGGGATAGTAGTGGATAGTAGGGGATAGTAGGGGATAGTAGTGGGACTCAGACTATACTGTACTGGGTAACACCTCTGCCGTGACTTTAGCTGTACATTTCTTTATATTCACTGGTCTGTTCTCCATCTTGTCTGGAGAAAGTGTCTGCTGTGGACTACTGTGTCAGTGATCCAGAACTGGACCTCTGGACGCTGGGAACTGCGGCCTTTGTTGAGATGCCTATACCTGTGCACTCAGGAAGGGGGCACTGTTGTGCTAGTTATGGTAGTCTATGGCCTATCGTCCTAACCAGGGCTGCCCATAGGGGGGGATAAACGTGAAAGCCTTCCGGGGCCCAGCTGCCGGGGGTGGGGCAGGCGGGGGTAATTAGATCTTTTCAGGGGCTCAGCCATCTCTCCGGGCAGGCCTGGCCCTGTGCATCATGGGAATCAGGAAAGGAGAACTGTGCTCCTTCCGGAGAGGACTGGGGCTGTAGTACCTGTGCATCGGGGAGGGGGGGCGCTCCAGGTGCCGGTCTTA
>CM050206.1:32996911-33004411 GCA_027475355.1 Coilia nasus
TGTGTGTGTGTGAGTTTGTGTGTGTGTGTGTGTGTTTGTGTATGTGTTTGTGTGAGACTCACGGTCACATCTGTGTGTTGGTATGGTCCACCTGGTAGGGGTACATTGAGACACAGAGGACCCCCCCCCCCCCCCCACACACGCATGTAGCCCAGCCCACAGGTGTGTGTGTATGTGTGTGTGTGAGTTTGTGTGTGTGTGTGTTTGTGTATGTGTTTGTGTGAGACTCACGGTCACATCTGAGTGTTGGTATGGTCCAGCCGGTAGGGGTGCACTGGGACACAGAGGACCCCCCCCCACACGCATGTATCCCAGCCCACAGGTGTGTGTGTGTGTGTGTGTGTATGTGTGTGTGTATGTGTGTGTATGTGTGCGTGTGTGTGAGAGTGAGAGACTCACGGTCACATCTGAGTGTTGGTATGGTCCAGCCGGTAGGGGTGCACTGGAACACAGAGGACCCCCCCACACGCGTGTATCCCAGCCCACAGGTGTGTGTGTGTGTGTGTGTGTGTGTGTGTATGTGTGTGTGTGAGTGAGAGACTCACGGTCACATCTGAGTGTTGGTATGGTCCAGCCGGTAGGGGTGCACTGGGACACAGAGGACCCCCCCACACGCATGTAGCCCAGCCCAAAAGTGTGTGTGTGTGTGTGTGTGTATGTGTGTGTGTGTGTGTGTGTGTGTGTGAGTGAGAGACTCACGGTCACATCTGAGTGTTGGTATGGTCCAGCCGGTAGGGGTGCACTGGGACACAGAGGACCCCCCCACACGCATGTAGCCCAGCCCACATGTGTGTGTGTGTGTGTGTGTGTGTATGTGTGTGTATGTGTGTTTGTGTGTGTATGTGTGTGTGTGTGAGTGAGAGACTCACGGTCACATCTGAGTGTTGGTATGGTCCAGCCGGTAGGGGTGCACTGGGACACAGAGGAGCCCCCCACACGCATGTATCCCAGCCCACAGCGGTAGGACACAGAGGAGCCCACGCGGAAGCTCTCCTGCAGCAGGTACGAGTCTCTCAGCTGCAGCCCCGCATTCACCAGGGGGGAACCACAGCCTTGGGAACACACACACACACACACACATATATACACACACACACATGCACACATATACAGTACACACATATACACACAAACACACACACACACACACAAACACACACACACACACACACATACACACAAAAACCTGTAGTTCATTTATTAACTTTTTGCCTTATCCTATCATCACTCACAACGTCATACAGCTGAAAACACTGTAAATATACACACTGACTCGAACCTTTTTGGATTTATCCAGTTTAATTCCCAAATCATGATGTACCTGCAATTCAGTCATGTTTCACTCGTCTGACACGCAAGGTTCCCGAACTACTGTGGCATTTGACACCTCTAATGAGGAGAGGATTGCCGTGTGTGTTGAATGAAGTATAAACGGTCTGGCGCATCGGTGACGTCACTTTTGCGCCCGCAAGACTTCGCACGGTGAGTATATCCAAGGCTTATGTGTTACTGTGTGTGTGAGTGTGTTTGTGTTTGTGTGTGTGTGCAAGAAATACCTGGGACACAGGTGGGCGTGGTTTGATTCCAGGAGCCGTTGTTTTGACACATGACTGTGCTGCTTCCTGATTGGCCAAGCACATAGCCACTGTCGCAGGCAATGGTGACGTTAGACCCCGCCCTCCTCCGCCCCGTCGACACCCGCCCGTTTGCCACCGACAGCTCAGGACACTTCACGTCTGCACACACACACACACGCGCGCGCGCGCGCAGTGACGTTAGACCCCGCCCTCCTCAGCCCCGTCGACACTCGCCCGTTTGCCACTGACAACTCAGGACACTTCACGTCTGCACACACACGCACGTACGCACACTCACACACACAATCACAAACACACACACACACAGACACACACACACTCACTCACTCACACACACACACACGCACACACACAGACACAAGCCCACCACAGCCCAGTTCGGGTGGTGTACCTAGGGTACCTAAATCTTTTATGGTTAACAGGCTATTACACACAGTGTAGCAGTACAGGTGTGAGGTATTATAATATAATGTAATGTAATGTAATATAATGTAATGTAAAATAATGTAATATAATATAATATAATATAATATAATGTAATATAATATATAATATAATATAATATAATGTAATATAATGTAATGTAAAATAATGTAATATAATATAATATAATATAATGTAATATAATATATAATATAATATAATATAATATAATGTATTATAATATAATGTAATGTAATGTAATATAATGTAATATAATGTAATGTAATGTAATGTAATGTAATATAATGTAATATAATATAATGTAATATAATGTAATGTAATGTAATATAATATAATGTAATGTAATATAATATAATGTAATATAATATAATATAATGACATTATTATCCCCACGAACCGGCGCACACGCACCCGCCACACACACTGTGTCCAGTAGGGGGCACTGCACTCACACAGACACTTGGGCCAGTTCGGCATCCAGCGTCCGCTGCTGGAGCAGGTGCCGTTGGTGACGTTGACGTTGAGCTTATGGCCCGGAGGGCAGCTGAAGCGCAGGACCTCTCCACTCTCATAGCTGGTTCTGACCTGCACCAACCCGTTCACCAGAACCAGGCTCGTCGTTGGCACAGGGCACGCTGACTCTGAGGGAGAGATAAGGGGGGACAAAAACACCCTTTAGCACTGTGTGTGTGTGTGTGTGTGTGTGTGAACAGCTTACTAGAACAATTACCATCTGTGTCTTTCCTCAGTAACAGTCCATGCAAGTTGTGTTGTTAAACTTCAGACCTCTTGTGTATTTTTTGATAAAAATGCCAGTACACCAGATATTACCATCACCGATGAGACCAATAGAAATGTCTTCATTCTGGAAGTAGGCTGCTGTTTTGATCCGGAAGATTGATTTGGAAGAGACCTACTTAGGGAAGTTTGTTAAGTATCAAGCGCTTGTGCAACAAGTCAGGAATCTTGGTTATAGCTGCCAGTATTTTGGACTTGTATTTGGCAGTCTTGGCCATGTGTACAGGCTGGCCACCAGGGGGCGTAGGATGGCCGGCTTTTCAGAAGCAAATGCAAAATATCTAGCCAAATACTGTTCAGTGTCATCAATAATCGGAGGTCGCCATATTTGGCGCAGAAGGTGCTGTGTGTATCCATAAGATCCCATGAACTCTTTGCTATGGATTGCTACTTTTATCAGTGTCGTGGTCATTGAGCTGAATCATGTCTGAGCATCTTTTGCAACTGCCAAATGTGTGTTTGTGTATTATTTTGAATTGTGGACACAATTAAGGAAACAAAATGTGTGTGTGTGTGTGAGAGTGTGTGTGTGTGTGTGTGAGAGAGAGAGAGAATGTGTGTGTGTGTGTGTGTGTGTGTGTGTGTTGAGCCTGTCCCAGTGGGAAACACCTTGTTACAGTACTTGTCTGGAACTCGGTTACCTTATTAGTTCCAGTGATGAGGAAATCATGGCATTCCATGCTATCCCCTCGGTGTGTGTGTGTGTGTGTGTGTGTGTGTGTGTGTGTGTGTGTGTTAGTTCCAGTGATGAGGAAATCATGGCATTCCATGCTGTCTCCTCAGCATCACACGTCTGGGACAATTTAACCACCAGTGAAGAAGCCTAGAGCAAAACCAAGGCGGTGTGTGTGTGTGCGTGTGTGTGTGTGTGTGTGTGTGTGTGTGTGTTTTGTACATTTCTCACCCTCAGACAGTAAGTAGAGGATCTGGCAGGTGCTTATCTTTGTCCTCTCTGCCATATAATGCTAGGCGTGTGTGTGTGTGTGTGTGTGTGTGTGTGTGTGTGTGTGTGTGTGTGTGTGTGTGTGTGTGTGTGTGTGTGTGTGTTTGTGTACACAGGAGTCTGTCTGGGAGCTGTCTCAACATGATCTCCAAGATCACAGGAATCAGAGCCTCCAATTACATCCATCGCGGCCCTTTGAGCCGCGCACACACACACCACACACACACACACACACACTTGCATCATGGCTCTTGAGCTGCTCTGCATTGCTCACGACTGACACACACACACACACGCACACACACACACACACACACGCACACGCACACGCACGCGCACGCGCACGCACACGCACACGCACACGCACACGCACACACACACACACACACACACACACACACACACACACACACTCCACTGCCATCACATCTCGTTGCGCCCAAATAACGTCACGCCTCGTCACACCACGTCACACCCAGCGCTGCACCAAAACCGAAACCTGACTCACACTGCAACAGCTTAAACACAACACACACTTAATCCTTACACACACACACACACACACACACTAATCTAGCAGAGCTGAGATGTCTGGCCTCAAAGATGTCTGTTTAAGACCTAGCTGTGTACACCTCACCCTACAACCCTACACCCTCCAACAACAACAACACACACACACACCCACCTATGTCACACACACACAAACACACACACACACACAGGAGAAGTAACCTAGAACACAGAGTATACAAGAAGGTGTGTATCCAGAGAAGGTGATGGTGTTGATTAGAGGTGTAAACCTTCACTCATCTCACGATTCGATTATGATTATTAAGGTAGCCATTCGATTCGATTCGACATCTCGATGCATGACGATGCATCACGATTCTTCACATCAATTTTCTATATTACTGCACATGGCTTTGATTTCATCAACAAACACAAGCAGTCAGATATTACCTTCCTCTTTTGTTTAATAAAACTCAACAGCCACCAATATTCATGGCAAATTAAAAAAAATAAAGAAATAAAAAGTAACAGCACAGTAAAATTGACAAGAAAATACATTAGAATCGATTATGATCTGCTATTGAAAATACATTAGAATCGATTATGATCTGCTATTGAAAATACATTATAATCAATTATGATCTGCTATTGAAAATACATTATAATCAATTACGATCTGCTATTGAAAATACATTATAATCAATTATGATCTGCTATTGAAAATACATTATAATCAATTATGATCTGCTATTGAAAATACATTATAATCGATTATGATCTGCTATTGAAAATACATTATAATCGATTATGATCTGCTATTGAAAATACATTATAATCGATTATGATCTGCTATTGAAAATACATTATAATCGATTATGATCTGCTATTGAAAATACATTATAATCGATTATGATCTGCTATTGAAAATACATTAGAATCGATTATGATCTGCTATTGAAAATACATTATAATCAATTATGATCTGCTATTGAAAATACATTAGAATCGATTATGATCTGCTATTGAAAATACATTATAATCGACTATGATCTGCTATTGAAAATACATTATAATCGATTATGATCTGCTATTGAAACGATTATGAATTGTTCATGTCTGCATCGCGATGCATCGATTATATGATTAATTTTAACACCCCTAGTGGTGATGGTATAGAGTTCTTGCTTATTGTGAGGTGTGACACACAGCACTTTGGAGGTGTGTGAGATACTGGACTACACACAGCACTCTGGAGTGTTTGGTTATGGTGAAGGTGTGTGAGATCCTGGACTACACACAGCACTCTGGAGTGTTTGGTTATGGTAAAGGTGTGTGAGATCCTGGACTACACACAGCACTCTGGAGTGTTTGGTTATGGTGAAGGTGTGTGAGATCCTGGACTACACACAGCACTTTGGAGTGTTTGGTTATGGTGAAGGTGTGTGAGATTCTGGACTACACACAACACTCTGGAGTGTTTGGTTATGGTTAAGGTTCTTACAAGACACTTTTATCCACAAACTCGCACTGCTTCTCAGCCAAAATGTTTTCCAAGGCTTGGTAGTCACACTGCTTGAGTGATTCTTTTAATTCCTTCTTGGCACCTATCAAATCCCTGCCCTGATCACAGTAAAGCTGACACACTGCTCCTCTTAGACTGATGAAGCATCACATTGCAGTTACAAAACTACTACTACTACTACTACTACTACTACTATTAATAATAATAATAATAATAATAATAAGAAGAAGAAGAAGAAGAAGAAGAAGAAGAAGAAGAAGAAGAAGAAGAAGAAGAAGAAGAAGTGAAGAAGAAGAAGAAGAAGACAGTGCTTACATACTAAACACATTCATGGAATTTAATAGATGATGTTTTAAATGGTGGAGTGTGCGAGTAGTCTACGCAGGAACGAGCAAAGGACAGAAGCTACCTAAGTACTATAAAAAGACCTTAGGCCAATGCGGCAGACAAGAACACTAACACACACACACACACACAGTTTAAGCTCAAGCCATGAGTTTGAGCCATGAGGATGCCTTATAAAGACCGAAATAAAAGCGTAGAAAAAAATCTAATGTAATTCTTCCCATTACAACATGTTACTATTTTAGGCATGTAGGCATTAATTTGCTAAAAATCAGATCAATGATAGAGGAAATGCTAACGGCTTGAGAAAACATTTCGCGTAAATCCATTGATGTGTTGACAGCACTTTCTACACCAGGCATTGATGTGTTGGCAGCACTTTCTACACCAGGCTATTTTACACAGCCTGTGAGGTTGAAAACTACCAAAGCCACCTCAACGCGCATAACTATGACACGTCGTTAGTGGAGCACAAAAATGCCTCTAAGTGTAGATTGTGTTAAACACATTCAACTTCAAGATATAACGTATATTTAAAATAAAAGTGTCGAGGTGAATGCTTGTTGTTCTTAGGTCGGAACATCTGTATTGCAGCCGCCAACATAAACAGAAATGCTGCCTCCCTCCGTCTGCAGTGAGGACAGAAAAAACTTCAGGAGAGCAAGCTTACGCAGCGGGTCTACGTCTACGCCGCTACTTCCAGAAGCGTGGCAGTAGGAAGCACCAGAGCGGCGGGCGCAATCAACTTTCAGCAGTCTGGAAATGTCGGAAGGTGGGCTGAGACCTACGGCTAACACTCACGGACTGAGTCACTGTGCCTAAATATCATACACACGCAAACATCTCCGGAAATTAAAATATCTCTTAAATGAGCAAACCTCCGTGCGTAAACATAATCCAACAAAACACCTTACCTGAAGTCCAAAACACCGATGCCAGCAACAGCAGCAGTGTATTTAAGTTCCACAGTGTTCTTGCCATTTCCTCAGACGTTGCAGAAGGGTCAAGTTCACGGTCAGGATCTAAACTGGCTTTTAATTCCAACCCCGTGTTGTCCTTGCGGCTCGAGATTAGAGTGGTGACGTAGCAACAACTTTAACGCCAGCGGGTGTGTCTGCCGAAGCCGTGGTTGGCATAATACGCCCCCACACAGTTCACAAAAACCGTTAACTGCTTTAATGAAACGCATTTAACTATGATGGTAAAAGTGACTGTGGCAATATTTTCCACAGGACAGAAGTAAACTGTTGCTTCTCTGTCAGTATAGAAGATTTACAACTTAGGAGCTGTGTCGTTTTTTTTCCTCTTAATGTTTTCCCTCCAGGCATTTGTACATTCCA
>CM050206.1:33009411-33036911 GCA_027475355.1 Coilia nasus
TATTTGTAGAAGGGAGATGGAGATAACCTTAACAGGAATGTACCAAAAGAGCCCAGAAAATATCTTTTTATCAGAATATGTGTGTGCTGTGTGTGTGTGTGTGTGTGTGTGTAATTCAAAGAAAACATCCCTTCTACTAAGTGATCTTTGTTCCACTTCTGCTAAGGAGGCAGCCATAGTTAGTTATGTGGCTGATATTGGTTGTGTGTGTTCTGGTTGTGAGTGTTGTGATTGTGTGTGTGTTGTGGTTTTGTGTGTGTGTTGTGATTGTGTGTGTGTTGTGGTTGTGTGTGTGTTGTGATTGTGTGTGTGTGTTCTGGCTGTGTGTTGTGGTTGTGTGTTGTGTGTGTGTTGTGGTTGTGTGTTGTGTGTGTGTTGTGTGTTGTGAAAAGCCGATGCAGCCCCCACACCCTTTAGGATGTGGGCAGACCAGGTAGTACGACGAAGACAAGACAAGTAGGCCAGAGAATTATATTTTCAAAAATAAAGTGCTTTTTATTTTCAGCACACTCAAAAGGCCAAAACAGAAACCCGAGATAACACGAAAAAGACACAAAGAAAACAGACACAATGGTCAAAACAGTTGCAAACACTTAGATACTCACTGAGCCTCACATCAAGCCAGTGCTCCTTTCCCTTCTCCCTCTACTCACAAAATGAGCCAGTTTAAGTAGTGTCTCAAATTGTCTCAGATTAGACCAATGAAGGCTTGTTGGACCATACCATGTTATGCAGGGGAAACACCAACCACCAGAAAATGCAACCACCATTGTGTTAAACTAATAACAACAACAAAATAATACACATACATACAAATGCTGCAGCAAACACATTACAACACCATATTCACTCATTTTACACACACAGTCGGTCCTTAATACACACACATAGGAAAATGACAACAGTTGACTCTACCTCCGAACATTGCCCCCTCCCGCTCAGCCCGAGCACAGACAAATACTGCTCCCAAACGCGGTGCGCGCTTCCGCATTGGAGCAACGAGAGAGAGAGGAATGCTGACGGAGAATGCCGGTATGTTTGAAATGTCCAGTAATTATAGCCGTTTAGAAAGAGTAATGAAACATGAAGTGGGTACCTCACTTAATGCCAAAAGATGTTAACAATAAACGGTTTAAACAGATACTTTGGATTGTGAGTGGTTTTATGTTGGCTAACTTAGACAACACGCTACAAACAGTAATGGCGGCGCCCATGACGCCGCTCCGACTGAGCACAGACATGCCTACAATGAACTTAGTTAGAAACATACCTGCACGCCAGTTGATTGTAGCGACAGCCAACTTCAGGAACATACGTGTGTGTACAAGAAACCCACAAGGCAAACCAGGAAACATACATGGGTGTGTGTGTGCGTGTGTGTGTGTGTGCGCAGGTGCACAATGTCTCATGCTCCCTCCTTGTACCGTGCAGCCGCGATGCACAGACAGTCAGGGAAACACTCACAAATGTTTGTAGCAACAGTGAAACGGTGAGAAGGCAAAGTTCACCTTCTCACACTTCCCGCCCCCTCTGGAGTCTCGGAACCGGGGTGACGAGACAAAAAGTCCGCAACTGTGTTCTGCTTTCCAACCCTGTATTTTACAGAGAACCGATAGGGCTGCATGGCCAACCACCACCGTGTAATGCGAGAGTTCGTGTCCTTCATGCGGTCCAGCCACTGCAAAGCCCGATGATCGGTCTCTAGGGAGAATTCTCTCCCCAACAGATAATACTTTAGGGAGTCCAGAGCCCACTTAACTGCCAGGCATTCCAGCTCAATTGCCGCATACCTGGTTTCTCTAGGAAACAGCTTGCGGCTTATATAAGCCACCGGCCGCTGGTCCTCACCCTCACCCTGCAGCAGGACTGCCCCCAGGCCAACACCTGAAGCGTCCGTCTGCACGGTAAAGGGCTGCTCAAAGTTTGGGCTCTGAAGTACCGGGTCACTACAAAGGGCCTCTTTTAGGTCCTGAAAAGCCCTTTCCTGCTCCGTCCCCCACTCAATCTGAGTGGAACCTGACTTCCGAGTCAGATTTGACAAGGGTGCCGCCCTGGTGGCAAAGTTGGACACAAACCGGCGGTACCAGCCCACCAGCCCCAGAAATGCCCGGACCTCCTTTTTGTTCCGAGGCTGGGGACAGTCACGCACCGCCTGCACCTTGTCCTTCTGCGGGCGGATGACTCCATGGCCCAGAACATGCCCCAGGTAACGTACCTCCTGCTTGGCCAAGGCACATTTTGATGGGTGGATGGTCAAACCCGCCTGACGGATCCGAAACAGCACCTCAGCCAGATGTTGGAGGTGCTCCTCCCACGTTGCACTGTATATAATGAGGTCATCCAGGTAGGCGGCGGCATACGCATCAGTGCCCGCCATCACACTGTCCATCAATCTCTGGAACGTTGCTGGCGCCCCCTGGAGACCAAAAGGCATCACCAGGAAATGAAAAAGCCCCTGGGGTGTCCGAAAAGCTGTGCAGGGCCTGGCTGCCTTGGCCAAGGGCACCTGCCAATAGCCTTTGCACAGATCAAGGGTGGTAATATAGGACGCCTTCCCCAAGCGCTCAATCAGATCCTCAAGCCTAGGCATGGGGTACGCGTCGAAGTGGGACTGGGCGTTAACACGCCGGAAGTCAATACAAAAGCGCATGGTGCCGTCTTTTTTAGGCACCAGCACTACGGGGTTGCTCCACTCACTGTTGGACCTCTCTATAACCCCCAGGGCCAGCATATCCTCCACCTCTGCCTTCAGAGATGGCAAGAGACGCTCTGGCACCCGGTACATCCGTTGGCGAACCGGGGTAGTATCCTTCAACGGGATGGAATGCTCCACCACCGTGGTGAACCCTGGCCTCTCCTGGAAGAGACCAGATGGCAAAACTCCCTCCAGCTCCCTCTGCTGGCTAGCAGAGAGATGGGACAGGTCCAGAGATGATGCAGGCTGGCCGGTGGGAAAAAACTGCTCCACATTGTCCTCTTCACACCCCACCGCCTGCACCCTGAGATGTAGCCCAGGCTGATCAGGGGGTTCACGCCATTCCTTGAGGAGGTTAACATGAAACACCTGCCTCGGTTTCCTCCTCCCAGGCAGGTCCACCTCGTACGTGGCCGGACCCATCTTGCTGAGCACCGTGTAGGGCCCCTGCCACTTAGCCAGCAGCTTGTTGTCACTAGTGGGCAGCAAAAGCAACACCTTCTGCCCCGGCTTAAGCTCCCGCTGCTTAGCTGTCTTGTCATACCAGGCCTTCTGATATGACTGGGCCTGCTCCATGTTGGTCCGAACCAGCGCTGCCATGTCCTCCATTTTGTCCCTCATCTGAAGGACATATGCAGCAATGCTATGGGCCTCTGGCTCCTTAGGCCCTTCCCAGGCTTCCCTGAGTACATCCAGTGGCCCTCTCACCCGGCGGCCATACAGAAGTTCAAACGGGGAGAAGCCTGTGGAGGCCTGAGGCACCTCTCTGTACGCAAACAGTAGGAAGGGTAGCCAGCGGTCCCAGTCCTTACCATTGCTGGCCACAAACTTCCTCAGCATGCCCTTGAGAGTCCGGTTGTAACGTTCAACGAGGCCGTCTGTTTGAGGATGGTAAGGAGTGGTGCGAATGCTCTTAATGCCCAAGAGTCCATACACCTGTCTCATGGTCTTCCCCATAAACACTGACCCCTGGTCTGTTAGAATTTCTCTAGGGATGCCTACTCTAGAGAAAAATTGCAGCAGGGCCTGGGCTATGGGACGAGCCGTGACCCTGCGCAGGGGGAAAGCCTCAGGGTAGCGGGTGGCATAGTCACACACAACTAAAATATATCTATGACCTGCCTGCGTGCGCTCCAAAGGCCCCACAATATCCATGGCCACACGTGTAAATGGAACCTCAATAACAGGTAATGGCTGCAGGGGGTAAGGGCTAGATTTACGGCTACTGGTAAGCTGGCATTCGGGACAAACTCTACAGTATGCCTGTACATCCCTATACATCCCCGGCCAATAAAACCTCGCTGCCACCCTCTCATAACTCTTAGTAGTGCTCAGGTGCCCAGCCCAGGGAATGCTATGAGACATTTTTACCACCTTCTCCCTCAACTGCTCAGGGACCACTAGCTGCTCTGTCTGCCCCTCCTCAGACACATGGTACAGCAACCCTTTCTGTAGAAAGTAACTCTCCCCTGAGAGAGAGACGGCCACACCCGTAGACACTCCATCAACCTCAGTCACCTGCTCAAACGCTTTCTGCAACGAGGGGTCATCCCTCTGCAACCTCCCAAAGTCCTCATGCACTACACTCCCATCCTCCCCTATTGGTGTCGCTAATACCTCCCCATACCTCTCCACTGTACCCACCAGCCTATCCTGCCTCCTTTGTCTGCGGGTCTTTTTTTGCTTAGACACCCTACTAGCAGGAAGCTGGCTATCAGCAAAGGGCAACTCACGTAGGGGGTTCTCTGCCACACACTCCTTGTCCACTAGGGGATCTAGGGCCTGTGCTCTGCTCTGCGACCTAGTGGCTACCATACAGACAGGCTTACATGCTTGTACTAGTTCTGGCAACACCAAGAGATCCTGACCCAACACCACAGAGTGACTCAGCCTATCCACCACTCCCACGCTGATCTGAAAAGCTTGGCCATCTACCTCCAAATACACTTCTGCCGTAGGATACTCATGTTCGTCGCCATGGACACAACAAACTTTTAGCCTACCATCCTGCACCAGGTCTTTTTTCTCCACTAGGTGGGGCTGCACTAAAGTCTGTGTGCTCCCGGTATCCAACAAAGCTACGGCCTGCTTCCCATTCACAGTTACGGGGGTGGTCTGTAGCCTAGCCAACACCATGGGGGTCTCCCTGCCCGCTTGTGGAATACAGCTATGAGTGACAGGTTTGTTTGTCCTATTTGGGCACTCTGGCTTTATATGGCCCTCCTGACCACAGTAAAAGCACCTAGGTGGCCCTCCAGACCGTGCATCACTGGGGTTCTTATATCTAGCTGGGGGAAAAGCTACCTTAGCCACCCTTCTGTGAGGCTCACCAGTCTTTGGGCTAGCACCATGACTCCCCCACTCCTGCCTACCTCCAGCTGCTGACCGGACAGTATCAGGCAGAAGCCGGAAGCTCCTGCGGCCCTGCCGTGCTGCCAGGAAGTTCTCAACAAGCTCCGCTGCTCTCTGGCCGGTGTGAGGGTTATGTTCCCTCACCCACACCCTCACATCCGGAGCCAGAGTGCGGAGGAACTGCTCCATAATTAAAATTTCAGCCACCTCTTCAACCGACTTATTCGTCGGCCTAATCCACTTTGCAAACAGGTCCTTGAGACGCGTATAGAGCTCCCGCGGGGTCTCCCCAGGCCTGATGTCCGGCTCCCGGAACCGCCGACGATACACTTCCTCATTGATCTCATACTTGTGAAGGATGGCCTCCTTCACCTGGTCATAATCCAACGCCTGCTGGACATCCATTGCCACAAACGCCCCCCTGGCCTTCCCGGCGAGGTAGGGCACCAGCCGCACTGCCCACTCCTCCCTCGGCCACCGGTAGGCTGTGGCTAGCCGCTCATACGTAGTTAGGTACTGCTCGATGTCGTCCTCCTCGGCCATCTTGGGGATAGCTGACCTGGGCCAGGCTGCTGGTGTGAGTGCTGGCCCTGCTGGAACCGCCGCCGCCGCTGAAACCGCCGCCGCCGCCGCTGGAACCGCCGCCGCTGGAACCGCCGCCGCCGCTGGAACCGCCGCCGCCGCTGGAACCGCCGCCGCCGCTGGAACCGCCGCTGGAACCGCCGCCGCCGCTGGAACCGCCGCCGCTGGAACCGCCGCCGCTGCTGCTGCTGCTCGAACCGCCGCCGCTGCTGCTGCTGCTCGAACCGCCGCCGCTGGAACCTCCGCCGCTGGAACCGCCGCCCCTGCCGCTGGAACCGCCGCCGCTGGAACCGCCGCTGCCGCTGCTGGAACCGCTACTGCTGGTGCTGCTGCTACTGCTGGTGCTGCTGCTACTGCTGGTGCTGCTGCTACTGCTGGTGCTGGGGGCTGGCCTAGCCCAGCATGAGGGTGACCTGGTGGTGGCACATCCGGGCCCTGAGGCTGCCATGGCCCAATCCGCCTCTCAGCCTCAAACTCGTCCCTGAACTGGTTCAGCTGTATCTGTACGCTTCTCCAACGCTGCTCCTGCCTGAAAGCCTCTCGTTCCTGAGCCTTCACAGTTTTGTGAAGCAGTGCGTACAGCCCGGCCAAATCAGTGCCTCCTGGCACCATATCATCAGGCTCCGCCTCCTCCATGCCTGGCTCCCCTCCTTCAGCCCCTTGTAGCACCTCCTCCAGCCCAGCCACTTCAGCCTCCTCTTCCCTGACCAGCCTCCGCTCAGACATCCTCACCCAGGCTGGTCTTGTCCTCGCAACTTCTCTGCCTCGTCCTCGTCGGCCTCCTCGCCTCTCCAGCTTCTTAGGAGGCGCCACAAATCCAACACTTCTGACACCACTATGTGAAAAGCCGATGCAGCCCCCACACCCTTTAGGATGTGGGCAGACCAGGTAGTACGACGAAGACAAGACAAGTAGGCCAGAGAATTATATTTTCAAAAATAAAGTGCTTTTTATTTTCAGCACACTCAAAAGGCCAAAACAGAAACCCGAGATAACACGAAAAAGACACAAAGAAAACAGACACAATGGTCAAAACAGTTGCAAACACTTAGATACTCACTGAGCCTCACATCAAGCCAGTGCTCCTTTCCCTTCTCCCTCTACTCACAAAATGAGCCAGTTTAAGTAGTGTCTCAAATTGTCTCAGATTAGACCAATGAAGGCTTGTTGGACCATACCATGTTATGCAGGGGAAACACCAACCACCAGAAAATGCAACCACCATTGTGTTAAACTAATAACAACAACAAAATAATACACATACATACAAATGCTGCAGCAAACACATTACAACACCATATTCACTCATTTTACACACACAGTCGGTCCTTAATACACACACATAGGAAAATGACAACAGTTGACTCTACCTCCGAACATTGCCCCCTCCCGCTCAGCCCGAGCACAGACAAATACTGCTCCCAAACGCGGTGCGCGCTTCCGCATTGGAGCAACGAGAGAGAGAGGAATGCTGACGGAGAATGCCGGTATGTTTGAAATGTCCAGTAATTATAGCCGTTTAGAAAGAGTAATGAAACATGAAGTGGGTACCTCACTTAATGCCAAAAGATGTTAACAATAAACGGTTTAAACAGATACTTTGGATTGTGAGTGGTTTTATGTTGGCTAACTTAGACAACACGCTACAAACAGTAATGGCGGCGCCCATGACGCCGCTCCGACTGAGCACAGACATGCCTACAATGAACTTAGTTAGAAACATACCTGCACGCCAGTTGATTGTAGCGACAGCCAACTTCAGGAACATACGTGTGTGTACAAGAAACCCACAAGGCAAACCAGGAAACATACATGGGTGTGTGTGTGCGTGTGTGTGTGTGTGCGCAGGTGCACAATGTCTCATGCTCCCTCCTTGTACCGCGGTGCAGCCGCGATGCACAGACAGTCAGGGAAACACTCACAAATGTTTGTAGCAACAGTGAAACGGTGAGAAGGCAAAGTTCACCTTCTCACATGTGTGTGTTGTGATTTTGTGTGTGTTCTGGTTGTGTGTTGTGATTGTGTGTGTGTTGTGGTTATGTGCACAGGACATAAATGAGGTGAGTGCAGTCCAGCCTTCCTGTTTAACCTGTAATGATCTGAGCTGGTGAGGTCTAGACTCAGACCCACAGGTCAGCATCACCTCTCCACTCCGACCTGCCTTCCACAGGTATCGCCTCTCCACTCCGACCTGCCTTCCACAGATATCGCCTCTCCAACCCGACCTGCCTTCCACAGATATTGCCTCTCCAACCCGACCTGCCTTCCACAGGTGAGTATCACCTCTCCAACCCGACCTGCCTTCCACAGGTATCGCCTCTCCACCCCGACCTGCCTTCCACAGGTGTGCATCACCTCGACCTGCCTTCCACAGGTGAGTATCACCTCTCCACCCTGACCTGCCTTCCACAGGTAAGCATCACCTCTCCACCCCGACCTGCCTTCCACAGGTAAGTATCGCCTCTCCAACCCGACCTGCCTTCCACAGGTGAGTATCACCTCTCCACCCTGACCTGCCTTCCACAGGTAAGCATCACCTCTCCACCCCGACCTGCCTTCCACAGGTAAGTATCACCTCTCCACCCCGACCTGCCTTCCACAGGTATCGCCTCTCCACCCCGACCTGCCTTCCACAGTTGAGTATCACCTCTCCACCCTGACCTGCCTTCCACAGGTGAGTATCACCTCTCCACCCTGACCTGCCTTCCACAGGTAAGTATCACCTCTCCACCCCGACCTGCCTTCCACAGGTATCGCCTCTCCACCCCGACCTGCCTTCCACAGTTGAGTATCACCTCTCCACCCTGACCTGCCTTCCACAGGTGAGTATCACCTCTCCACCCTGACCTGCCTTCCACAGGTGTGCATCACCCCGACCTGCCTTCCACAGGTAAGTATCACCTCTCCACCCTGACCTGCTTTCCACAGGTGCACTCACCTCTCCACCCTGACCTGCCTTCCACAGGTAAGTATCGCCTCTCCACCCTGACCTGCCTTCCACAGGTATCGCCTCTCCACCCTGACCTGCCTTCCACAGGTAAGTATCACCTCTCCACCCCGACCTGCCTTCCACAGGTAAGTATCACCTCTCCACCCCGACCTGCCTTCCACAGGTGAGCTCACCTCTCCACCCTGACCTGCTTTCCACAGGTGCACTCACCTCTCCACCCTGACCTGCCTTCCACAGGTAAGTATCGCCTCTCCACCCTGACCTGCCTTCCACAGGTATCGCCTCTCCACCCTGACCTGCCTTCCACAGGTAAGTATCACCTCTCCACCCCGACCTGCCTTCCACAGGTAAGTATCACCTCTCCACCCCGACCTGCCTTCCACAGGTGAGCTCACCTCTCCACCCTGACCTGCTTTCCACAGGTGCACTCACCTCTCCACCCTGACCTGCCTTCCACAGGTAAGTATCGCCTCTCCACCCTGACCTGCCTTCCACAGGTATCGCCTCTCCACCCTGACCTGCCTTCCACAGGTAAGTATCACCTCTCCACCCCGACCTGCCTTCCACAGGTAAGTATCACCTCTCCACCCCGACCTGCCTTCCACAGGTGAGCTCACCTCTCCACCCCAACCTGCCTTCCACAGGTAAGTATCACCTCTCCACCCTGACCTGCCTTCCACAGGTAAGTATCACCTCTCCACCCTGACCTGCCTTCCACAGGTAAGTATCACCTCTCCACCCTGACCTGCCTTCCACAGGTGAGTATCACCTCTCCACCCTGACCTGCCTTCCATCACCCAGGTTGCACCTCTGATTGCTACTAATGACATCATCTCCTGCCATTCTCAATGAAGAATTCCGTTTTTCATTAACGTCACACACACACACACACACACACACATACACACTTTGGAATCACTCTCAGGCATCACACACACACACACACACTTTGGAATCACTCTTAGGCATCACACACACACACACTGGCCACACTTTGGAATCCCTCTCAGGCATCACACACACACACACTGGCCACACCCCTATGACTAGCCCTGTGCCCACTTCCGATGCGGCAGGGCCACTGGAAATACCCTCACCACTGTCACCACACACACACACACACACACACACACACACACACACACACAAGGAGTGATGAAGGCGTTGAAAGTTGTTCTTGTAACTCTGAGTAGACAGACAATGGCCAGGCTATTTTCTTGTGTGTGTGTGTGTGCGTGTGTGTGTGTAACTCTGAGTAGACAGACAATGGTCAGACTATTTTCATTTTCAGTCTTAGTGGTATTGTGACAGATGTTGGAAATGTTTCAGGCATCCCACACACACACACACACACACACACACACACACACACACACACACACACACACACACATTTATAACCACTCTCCAACCTCACTTTGCTGGCAGCATCTGCTGACACATTTGATCTGAGCTATACCCACATACATCCCAAACAAAGTTTCCAGAGCGGAGTGCTGTAAAATCTTTGGTCTCAAGTCTGTTTAGGAGGATTGGGGAGGATTCAAGAATCGTGGGTTATATTCTTTCACAGGGGCAAATATTTTAACCAGTGCTTGATGCATATAATATATATGCCCTTGATTGTACATTATGCATATGCGCTGGACTGTAGCAAAGTCCTTCTCCTACATAAGAAAGTCTCTGATTGTAGACTATGTTTATAACCATACTTAATTGTAGAATAGTAGATTTCAACCAGTGCTTTATGCGTAATATATTTATGCCCTTTATTGTACTTTATGCATATGTCCTGGATTGTAGACTATGTTTATAATCCTACGTAATTGTAGAAAATGTTTAAGAGCTTTATTGTACAATTTGGCTTGCCCTTGATTACACAGTAAGTTGATGTCCTTCATGGTACAGTGTGTTTTTGGTGGCCAGGAACAGGCTGCTCTGCCGCATTGCCCAGCCCAGGGGCACCAAGGGCACCAGCCTCCGCATTGCCCAGCCCAAGTGCACCAGCCTCCACATTGCCCAGCCCAGGGGCACCAAGGGCACCAGCCTCCACATTGCCCAGCCCAAGGGCACCAGCCTCCGCATTGCCCAGCCCAAGGGCACCAAGGCTACCAGCCTCTGCATTGCCCAGCCCAAGGGCACCAGCCTCCGCATTGTCCAGCCCAAGGGCACCAGCCTCCGCATTGCCCAGCCCAAGGGCACCAGCCTCCGCATTGCCCAGCCCAGGGGCAGCAAGGCTACCAGTCTCCGCATTGCCCAGCCCAAGGGCACCAAGGCTACCAGCCTCCGCATTGCCCAGCCCAGGGGCACCAAGGCTACCAGCCTCCGCAACCTTACTCTGTCAGCTCACAGCTTTCTGCCGCATTGCCCAGCCCAGGGGCATCAGTGTCCACAGCCTTCCTCCGCATTGGCCAGCACAAGGGCACCAGTATCTGCTGAATTGCTCAGCCCAGGGGCCACCAGCATCTTCCTCCGTACGTCCACGGCTCTGCATCAGAATCAGAATCAGTTTTTTGGCCACTTTATACTTTCACATACAAGGAATTGGACTCAGATAGATGTTAGCTCTCTATACATTCAACATATAGACATGCAGTAGTATATATATATATATATAATATGTCTATATGTACAATTAGACTACAAATACAATACACAAATAGAAATAATTAGACTCCCACTGTACAATAGAGACAACAATATGCATATAGGCACCTGATATTGTCACGGAATTCGGACAGACAGACCCAAATGCGTAACCTCAAAAAATAGTTTATTAAAGGGTTGGGGAAAAGGGACAAAGTCAACGGCTCCGGAGAGCAGGTAAGTATCCACAAGAGGAGCGCTGAGACACCCAGGAAGGCGGGCAGTGGAGACTCACACAAGGGGGGCAGACGAATAGCCGAGTCGTTGGCAGGCGATGGTCGGTACCAGGGGCAGGAGAGTAGAGCAGGGTCGAGGACAGGTGAGAGTCGAGACCAGGACTGAAGCGTGGAGCAGTGTCGGGGACGGGCAGGAGTCGTTCACCAGGGCTGGAGCGTGGAGCAGTGTCTGAGACGAGCAGGATCGAGGACCAGGGCTGGAGCGTAGAGCGAGGTCGAGGGCAGACAGGATTTGTTCACCAGGGCTGGAGTGTAGAGCGAGGTCGAGGGCAGGCAGGAGTCGTTCACCAGGGCTGGAACGGAGAGCAGAACCAGGGACAGGCGGAGGTCGGCAACGGAGGGCTGGAGCGTGAAGCGAGGTCGGGGGCAGGCAGGAGTCGGTACCGGAGGACTGGAGAGCCAGGGAGAGCCAGGGAGAGCCAGGGACGGTCCGGAGTCGAAGCCAGGAGCGGGAGAGCCAAGCGGAGTCAGGGACAGGCAGGAGTCGGCAACCGGAGACTGGAGATAGCACAGGCAGGGAAAACAGGAACAAACAGGGAACAGACAGACACCGGGAGCAACTACTACACAGACAACGAAAAGTCAGGAGTCGAAAAAGCTTGCCGAGGGAATACACCGTGGGTTCGCAGACGGACTGACAAGGAGTGAGTGAGAGAGGCGAGTATAAGTAGTGGAAACCCCGGGAACTAAACGAGCGTGAACGAGAGTGCAGGTGAGTAGAATGATTGAATAAACTCGTGATTGTCACAAACCAGGAAGTGCAGGTGAGATGGATGATTACAGCGATCGTGAAGCGAGGAGGGCGAGTGAGAGATAATCTAATGAGGGTCTAAACAAGGAAGTGCAGGTGCAGCAGACAACGCGGGGAAATAACAGTACAACACGGTAGAGTGAACCTAATTGACTAACAGGTGGGTAACAGCGAAAAGTAAACATGAAAAATCCCAAGCCCAGAGCGACACCGTGACAGATATAGGCCATAATATACATATAGGCACATGATATACAAAAGTGGGACATGGCATACAAGTAGAACAATATACAAGTAAGACATAATATACAGCACAAGTAGACATGGGACATAAAGTGCACCTAATACGGCAGTGTAGTGTACAAGACACAATTAAATATTAAAGTATGTAGCTTGGAGTAATAAAGTATATACAGTAATGTGTAAATGTAGTGTACAGTGTAGTCTGGAGTAATAAAGTATGTAATATGCATTACAGCCCCAGTCACTGTAACGGTAGCCGGCTGGTTCAGGTTAACCCTTGTTGAGCATCTGTCTGTACGGCTCCAGTTGGCCATCCCCTCAGCTGCTCTGTCCTGTACAGCTCACATGAGGTTGCGTGAATAGCTGTAGTCAGCGGCCAGTTGTGCGTGTTACACCTTGCAGTAGGGACTAACAGCCTGAACTGTTTACTTGGTTATAGATAGTGGCATGGTGAAAGCCATGGGGGAAAGCGATAGGTAGGTGCTGCTGAGTGGATCATGTAAACGGCCCCAGCAGCCCCAGTCACTGTAACGGTAGCCAGCTGTTTCAGGTTAACCCTTGTTGAGCATCTGTCTGTACGGCTCCAGTTGGCCATCCCCTCAGCTGCTCTGTCCTGTACAGCTCACATGAGGTTGCGTGAACAGCTGTAGTCAGTGGCCAGTTGTGTGTGTTACACCTGGGAGTAGGGACTAACAGCCTGAACTATTTACTTGGTTATAGATAGTGTAGGGGTAGGTGTAATAGCTATAGTTTCTCCCTAAGGTGCTCTTCCTACATGCTCAAGTACTGTGTGTTCTTTGTAAACTGTAGTGTGCAGTGTAGTCTGGAGTAATAAAGTATGTAAGTATGTAATGTGTAAACTGTAGTGTGCAGTGTAGTCTGGAGTAATAAAGTATGTGTAGTGTAAATGTAGTGTGCAGTGTAGTCTGGAGTAATAAAGTATGTGTAGTGTAAATGTAGTGTGCAGTGTAGTCTGGAGTAATAAAGTATGTAAGTATGTAATGTGTAAACTGTAGTGTGCAGTGTAGTCTGGAGTAATAAAGTATGTAATGTGTAATATGTAGTGTGCAGTGTAGTCTGGAGTAATAAAGTATGTAATGTGTAATATGTAGTGTGCAGTGTAGTCTGGAGTAATAAAGTATGTAATGTGTAAATGTAGTGTGCAGTGTAGTCTGGAGTAATAAAGTATGTAATGTGTAAATGTAGTGTGCAGTGTAGTCTGGAGTAATAAAGTATGTGTAGTGTAAATGTAGTGTGCAGTGTAGTCTGGAAGGGAAGTGTTTACTGCCTCATGATGAACATGAACTCATTAGGAGCCCAGTGTGGTTAGCGCATTCCCAATGTTTTACAATGTGTTATATTTAAACTGCTAACAAAAATAAATGTTTTATATTTAAACCACTAAGAAAAATAAATGTTTTATATTTATATCTCTCACAAAAATAAATGTTTTATATTTATACCGCTCACAAAAAGAGTATTAGGGTGATGTTTTTAACACAGACCGCAAGGCCATTCTGAACCCAAACAAGTTAAAGGTCAGACGGAACAGTGTGCTGTTTATTCAGATGTTGGATCGCTCTCAAAATGACATGAGGAGGAATGTCTTCCCTCGTAGACAGACAGACAGACATTTACGTACATATGTATGTACACACCACACACACACACACACACACACAGACACACGTGCGTGCATACACACACCACTCTCGGGCATTAGGATATTCATTTTACAGACGGAACAGTGAGGCGTTTATTCAGATGCTGGATATCTCTCAAACGCCAGACGGTGTTTGATGAGCCTTGGCTTGGCTGTCTGACGGTAATCTCTAGTGTTATTTTTGAGCCACAGCAAGCTGTCTGTGCCTAAAACAGGTCCACAGTGTTAGATAAAGGCCGTAACACCACACAGCTCCTTCCTCCCATATGATAGTCTTCTATCCCAGGCAATCTACAGGTTTGTTGTTGTTGAGTTTATTTATTTAAAACAGGGACAACGCACGTAAAAATGAATATCGTAAAACAAGAAAAGATGTCTTGAGTCTAGAGGTTTGAAGAACATAAACAATAATTACAAATGGCAAAATAATGCAAAAGAAGTTTAAAGAATTTATTTAGAAGAAAAATGGTAGAAAAAAAGGAAAAAGTCGAAAAGTAGAAAAAGTCTGCCCTCCACGAAGCCTCAATGTCTTCTGACATCCCTCTCAGGATGCCACCCTGAGAGATGTGTGTGTGTGTGCATGTGTGTGTGTGCCTGTGTATGTATGTGTGTACATGCGTGTGTGTGTGTGTGTGTGTGTGTGTGTGTGTGTGCATGTGTATGTGTGTGTATGCATGTGTGTGTGTGCGTGTGTGTACTTGACATCTCTCTCAGGCTGCTGCACTGAGAGAAGTTGGAATGGATGACAAGAATGGCAGTCCTTGGGCTCGAGTAGTGTGTAGCGGGGGAGACGGCAAACAACAAGTCAGCGTAGTCCGGTCTCTCATGGCTGACGCCAGAGGCCTGCTTTTTAAAGGGCCAGGCTCCAATCCCGACCAGTTCGGCACACCAGAGCAATTAGGTGCAACCAATACAGTAATTAAGCCACCCACAGGATCTGCAAGGGACAGACAGGGACACAACACAAATGACAGACACACACACAGAAGACAGACAGGGACACACACACACAGAAGACAGACAGGGACACACACACACACACACACACACACACACACACACACACACACACACACACACAGAAGACAGACAGGGACACACACACACACACACACACACACACACACACACACACACACACACACACACACACACACACAGAAGACAGACAGGGACACACACACACAGAAGACAGACAGGGACACACACACACACACACACATAAGACAGACAGGGACACACACACACACACACACACACACACACACACACACACACACAGAAGACAGACAGGGACACACACACACAAGACAGACAGGGACACACACACACACACACACACACACACACACACACACCCAGAAGACAGACCATGGGGGTTTATTTAATGAATAAATGTTCTGGGATGTATTCTGCTGCCTCATCCTCCTGTGGCGGCGAATGGCACAGAGGAGGGGAGGGTCCTTTAGGAAAACACATTCTTCGCCCATATATAGACATCCTCTTCCCAGATGCAGCGCCTGTCATTCAAAGGCTGTGCCTGAATGAACGTTAAAGGGTTTGTACGGTGGTGTGTGTTATACAGGGTGTGTGTTTAGTCTGGTGTGTGTGTTGTGGTATGTGTTGGTGTGTGTGTGTGTGTGTGTGTGGTTGTGTGTGTGTGTGTGTGTGTGTGTGTGTGTGTGTGTGTGTGTGTCCGTGGGTGTAATGTGTTTGTGTGTGGTTGAATGCCTGTGTTGTTTTATGGGCTTGTGTCATTCTTGTGCTGCAGAATAAGCCCTTGTTAGTGGGAAAAGGAAGGGCACCTCCTAACTTCATGTCTGTGTGTCTGTGTGTGTGTGTGTGTGTGTGTGTGTGTGTGTGTGTGTGCATGCATGTGTGTGTGCGTGCGTGTGTGTGTGCATGCGTGCGTGTCTGTTAGTGGGAAAAGGAGGGGGGGGTGGGAGAACTGGGCCTTTGCCCAGGGCGCAATTTCGTGAAGGGCGCCGTGCTATTGGCCTCACGAGCGCTTGAAAAATATATATATATCATCTAAAAAAGTTTTTAATATCCATCACATCACTGTGTAGGAAATTGGCAAATTGGCGCCCCCTTTGGCTGCCCGCGCCCCTGCTGAAAAGTTCCAGTGCACAGAAGCTGCGAGAGAAGGGCAAAGGGGAGGGGGCGCGGGGAACAGTTCAGCTGCGTCTCTCAAATGCAATGCACAAGTGGGCAATACTCTGCAATTAGTGAGCGAAGTCAGTCACACATAAGCTTCCTTCCCAATAACGCACATTTTATTCCTACCATTATATTTACAGGTTTATAATTCCAGCACATCTTTTAATTGAGGGCAATACAAAACGAGTAGGCGGTCACCAAGGTGAATAAGTCTTAACTCCTGGTCGGCAGTGACAGCGTTCGGGGATAGGAATACAGTATGTTGACTGTCAAGTGACAAACAAGAGATGGACAGAAAAAGGTCAAAGCCATTGGAAGTGTAGAAACGAGCAAAAGATGAAGGTATGCAACTGTTCTCTCTGCATGATCACGTTATCCATGCCATGAATGAAGGGCTAATGTTAATCATGGTATAACTCTTACGTTTGTTAGCATTCTAGCTATGACGCTACGATTGCTATACTCAACAATAATTCGGTCTTAGCTCAACAAACACAAGATCTAATTTCACCATAAGATTTGGCTTTGCAACAAAACGGTTACAAGGTAAGTTATTATTGATTTCCATAATTTGGGTTAACGTTGAGCCCTGTCATTAGCCAACAAAATGTTATTATGGTAGTTTCAACATTTGCAGTTTGGTGCAACTCATAGTTTGCATAGTTTAACTATAGGATATTTAGCATAGTAAACCAGTCACACCTGAACGTGTAACAAGCATACTGTAGAATTCGAGGCAGTAACCAAGGAGCTAATTGTTCCTCCCTAAAAGATAGCGTCACGGACATTTGGCATGTAAGGGCATGCTATCATAATGAAATTGTAATTTATGGATGTTTTGTATAAGAGCCTACAGTGTTTTGATGTTAATTTCAAGTGCAATTCAGAGGAGGGGGTCTCGCCCGGGGAGTAATTCAATGTAGAACCGCCACTGCACACACTTATGCACAGTCATGTACAATGAACACATCTACCAAAATAGTTAGAAGGCTTGCACACACACACACACACACACAAACACACACACTTATGCACAGTCATGTACAATATAGAAAATAGAGTTAGAAGGCTCGCACACACACACACATGCACGCACGCACACACAAACACACACACACAAACACACCGATAGTAGACGCGTTATCCAAACCACTCTCTGGAGCATCTTTGCAACTGTTGCATTAATGACGGCAACTACAACGGGTGTGATGATAGCAGTCTCACTAAGCCTGCCATGTTGCCGCACACTGTTAGGAAGTTTGCTCCCCTGTTGCAGATACACATGACCAAAAACTACACTGTCTAGGGGATAATGCTACAACCCTGCATACAAAGGAGTTCCTAACCTTAGTGTGTTGTTCCAGACGTGATAGTCACTTATGATCGAAGCTACAATGTGTGTGTGGGGGTGTACCAGGAGAATGGCGTGACTTACCCCAATGCGACAAACCCAAGCTCTGGCTCTGTGCCGACCAGCCAAAACTATGAGGTGCGTGTTCCCGAAAGGATCCAAGGGCGAGGCGACGAGGCAAAACAGTCCACAAACGCACAGGCCCGTAGGTTACCTGCATAGGTGCTTCACGCGGCTTCCAAACATTTCAAGCTCTCCTTCTCCACTCCTGGGAGTCCATATATGGGCATGAGCACCCAAAGTAAGCCAGCGCTCCCCCTGGTGTGTAGGATGGGAAAATGGAAGTGTGGTGTCTACCTAAATGCACCCTAATATTCGCCTCTCCTAACAACACACACACGCACACACACACGCACACACAGGTGTGAAAAGACAAACCCAGGCAAAGTAAGTGGCAGATATAGATCTTTATCAGGCGATTCACAGTCATGACACGAGACAAGAATATAAATAATAGTAATCATAATAATAATCATAATCATAATAATAATAATATTAGCCAACCGCTGACAGGATATGCGCAGTAGCCCAGCCTCTCCCCACACTGCAGTAGAACACAAACAAGGGTAGGAACCTAGGAGACAGACAAAGGTTTGGAGGCGGGGGATAATAAAGCTAAGGGTGTGTGTGTGTGTGTGTGTGTGTGTGTGTGTGTGTGTGTGTGCGGGGAGGGAGGGTGGGTGGGTGATCAGACACAAACCTCCATTTCGGTCGGTGGACAACAGAACAGAGACTACACAACACTGCAGACTGTAGATTCAGCAGACAGAGACTTTACAGCACTGTAGACTTTACAGCACTGCAGACTGTAGATTCAGCAGACAGACACTTTACAGCACTGTAGACTTAACAGCACTGTAGACTTTACAGCACTGCAGACTGTAGATTCAGCAGACAGACACTTTACAGCATTGTAGACTTTACAGCACTGTAGACTTTACAGCACTGCAGACTGTAGATTCTGTTTTTCTTCTACGGCACCAGACGAGGACTAATTTCTCTCTACAAACACCAGTCACCCATTTTCAAGCCCATGACCATACGTCCCTGTGTGAGTGTGTGTGTGTGTATGCGTGTATGTTCGAGCCCTGACCATACATCCCTGGAGACTGTGTCACTGTGTGTGTGTGTGCGTGTGTGTGTGTGAGTGTGTGAATGTCTAAGCCCATGACCATACATCCCTGAAGTGTACCACTGTGTGTGTGTGTGTGTGTGTGTGTACATGCATGTTCAAGCCCCGACTATACACCCTTGGGGTGTGTGCCTCTGTGTGTGTGTGTGTGTGTGTGTGTGTGTGTGTGTGTGTGTGTACACATGTTTAAGCACTGACCATACACCTCTGGAGTTCACAGTACACTTCTGTTCAAGCCGTTGTTACTGGTGTTGATGGCTCTGCGTGTGTGTGTTGAATGGAAGAGCGTCCCGGGTGGATGAGGCAGGTTATTTCTGCACATGGGCTGACAACAGACGCACTGTGGGTGGAAATACATGGGGTCTGTTCTTCCTGCTGCAGGAATCCCACAATGCAAAGCTGTACAGCAAAACTATAAAATAAGAGTCTCAGCCCATTTATGCAGGATTTAACACAAATTCTAACAACATTTTATTAACTCCGTTACACCATATCCATACACCTCACAGTACACGTATGCTCACGCTAGACCATACACCCAGAAAGCATAGTCATCCATGTTCAAGCTCTGGCCACACACCCACAGACCCACAGAGCTCACAGCACACTCATCTATCTGTGGATACTAGCAGGAAGAGGAAGAAGATGGCTATACAGAAGAAAGGGGGATATTTGTTCTGGCCAAGTGGAGTTTATTGTTGTGACAGCTGAGTATTAATCATCAGAGCCAATACTGTGATTGGCGTTTGAGAAAGTACAGACCCTGCCTCTCTCCCTATCCCCTCCCCTCCCCTCTCTCTCTGTCTGTGTGTGTATCTCTCTCTATGTTCTAGCATAGATGTGTGTGTGTGTGTGTGTGTCTGGAACCCATGTGTGGGATGTGACAATGAGAGCTTGTGCTTGAGGAACCAGGATGTCACCGTGACAGGGTATATCTGTAGGCCTTCGTGTGCTGGTTTGAAGTCAAATAAAGAAGCATCACCTCATCAGTGTCCTCACAAAGATGTCTGTAAATAGCTGACACTTGGCTTGCGGGCTGTGTCACTTTGGGGATGGACCCTGTTTCAAAGTTCTTCAAGTGCAGACACACACAACACTCTCCCATTGGGCTGAGGAGGGGGGGGGGGGGGCACACAGCGATACCTCTGCAGCACAGCCCATTACAGCAATGGCTTCAGGGTTGGTGCACAGAAGGAGCGATCATTAGGATAGGGGCTGGCTCCTATGGGCTTCACACAGCAATGGCTTCAGGGTTGGCGCACTAAAGGAGTGATATCTAAATCACCTGGATAGGGGCTGGCTCCTATGGACTTCACACAGCAATGGCTTCAGGGTTGGCGCACTAAAGGAGTGATATCTAAATCACCTGGATAGGGGCTGGCTCCTATGGACTTCACACAGCAATGGCTTCAGGAGGCGAGCACAAAAGGAGTGATATCTAAATCAGCTGGATAGGGGCTGGCTTCCATAGGTGTCAAACAGCAATGGCTTCAGGGGGGCGCACAAAAGGAGTGATCTTTCATTGTTGAGTGATAGTTCATGGTAGATCTGC
This sequence comes from Coilia nasus, assembly GCA_027475355.1. Taxonomy (NCBI): domain Eukaryota; kingdom Metazoa; phylum Chordata; class Actinopteri; order Clupeiformes; family Engraulidae; genus Coilia; species Coilia nasus. The sequence continues at coordinate 33,029,785 of CM050206.1, forward strand.
CAAGACACCTCATGGTAGTTCATGTCTATGGGAACAAAGATGGTAGATATGCCAAGATACTTCATTTTAGTTAATGCCTATGCGAGCAAAGACAGTAGATAGGCCAAGATACAGTACTATAGTAGCAAGTACCGCACACTAAAAAATGAACTCGATGCACACCTGAATTAAAGTTGATTTTCTCCAAAGTAGTGAGTCATACTATCACAACATTTTCCGTACATGGGCAGGGGGGTTTGGAGATCATGACACCATGTCTGAAATGTACATCCATTCTTCAAAAAATAAGGCTTTTACATATTTATATTATATTATGTATAAATTGTAGGATTCTGCCATAGACCTCAGTGTTACAGAGTGTGCCTCTGCACGGCATAATGGGGGAATAGTGCCCCCTCCACACACCCCCCACCCCCCGTGCGATCGTGGTTCCAGGAAGTGGCTCGTCATGAAGGATCTTTGCATATCTACCATCTTTGGATAGGGTCGGGCTACAGGAGAGCTGTCTGTCTAAGAGGTGACAGATAAAGTGTCCAATCAGAACTCGTCTTCTTCAACTCTCTTCTTATACACATATAGGTGGACACGGCCACATGGCTGTCCTCCTCGTTTTGTAAAGTACATCACATAGAAAAAACACAAACAAACAAACAGAGCAACTAACAAACAAACAAACAGATAAACAAAGAAAGAACGCAGGAGCAGAGTGCCATTCACAAAGCAGAGAGTCTACAGTTAATGGTGCGCAGCTCCATCAGGAGACGTGACACTCTCGTGTGACACAGTAAAGGGACGTGACGTGTGTGTGTGTGTGTGTGTGTGCGCGTGTGTGTGTGGGTGCGTGTGTGATGGAACACCTGCCATCTCCACTGGGCAGTCCCCTTCGTGTCTAACACTAATCTAGAAGCTTCTCCAGTCCTTGTCAGGGTACAGTTACCTGAGGCTGCGATGAAAGGACCTCACCTGGTTGGGCTGCAGCATTAGGGTACTCATCTAGCAGGTAACAGGTAAAGTTACACACACTCTCTCTCTCACACACACACACACACACACACACACTTCTGTCTGTTTAAACAACACAAATCCACAGGTAAGAGGCATTGCTGCTAATCTACATGTGTGGAGCTGAGTGGGCGGTGTACTGCTGAAGTTACGATGACCTGACCTGGCTAGGACTGACTAGTGTAAAAGAGTGTGTGTGTGTGTGTGTGTGTTTGTAGGATATTCCAAGCAACTAACTCAGACTTAGAATGGTAAACATCCAAATAGAGGAGTCTTCTGGCTTCCTCCTTAGGCAAAATCAAAGCCATAGGCCCCTTCTATTAGTAGGTTTAACACTAACTGTCAGTGAACAAACCCAGGTGACCCAGGTGAGTCACTACACCCAGCTGCTGGAATACACTCCGGGAAAGAACCAACAACGCCTGCCTGCTTATTGGCTGGCTCAGATTCTGCTCTGATGTGACCCACATCTCAGTCAAGGTCAAGGTCAGAGAGAAGCAGAGAGAAGCTTGAGGGGTATCTGGGTTAAGGTCAGAGAGAAGCTTGAGGGGTATCTGGGTTAAGGTCAGAGAGAAGCTTGAGGGGTATCTGGGTCAAGGTCAGAGAGAAGCAGAGAGAAGCTTGAGGGGTATCTGGGTTAAGGTCAGAGAGAAGCTTGAGGGGTATCTGGGTCAAGGTCAGAGAGAAGCTTGAGGGCTATCTGGGTCAAGGTCAGAGAGAAGCTTGAGGGCTATCTGGGTCAAGGTCAGAGAGAAGCTTGAGGGGTATCTGGGTCAAGGTCAGAGAGAAGCTTGAGGGGTATCTGGGTCAAGGTCAGAGAGAAGCTTGAGGGGTATCTGGGTCAAGGTCAGAGAGAAGCTTGAGGGGTATCTGGGTTAAGGTCAGAGAGAAGCAGAGAGAAGCTTGAGGGGTATCTGGGTCAAGGTCAGAGAGAAGCTTGAGTATGTGTGTGTGTGTGTGTTGGGGGTGGTGTTGGTTATGTATCTATGAAGCAGGAGAAAGACAGCAGAAGTGTCACACACACACACATGCCCTCACACACACACTAACACAGATATAACTAACCCTGCACACTAACAGCACAAAGTGGCAGTAAGTAGTGGGTTGGTCAGGCGCGTGTCAACGTGGGGGGGTAACATATTGACATAGAAGCTGAAAGTCCTACATTAAGGGTGTACACAGGAGTGTGTTTGTGTGTGTGTGTGTGTATGTGTCGGTGGGTGAAGGGGGCTGCAGACAGACCAGAAGTGGCGGTCCTTTGGAACAACAACAACAACAACAACAACAATAACAATAACAACATCAATAACAACAAGAAGAGGAGGAATGGGACAGCTGCACTGGAGAAGCCAAAACCATGGCCAAATATTACAAAATATACTATTAACAATATTCACAAAGTAACCAAGGCTCCGGTACCTCACCCCACTTACTCCCACAGTACACCTTGTGCTTTTCACGCCTGTGTTTCACCTGTGTGTCTCAGCTGTGTTTCAGCTGTGTGTGTTTCAGCTGTGTGTGTTTCAGCTGTGTGTGTTTCACCTGTGTGTGTTTCAGCTGTGTGTTTCACCTGTGTGTGTTTCACCTGTGTGATTCACCCGTGTTTCACCTGTGTGTGTTTCAGCTGTGTGTGTTTCACCTGTGTGTGTTTTACCTGTGTGATTCACCTGTGTGATTCAGCTGTGTGATTCACCTGTGTTTCACCTGTGTGTGTTTCAGCTGTGTGTGTTTCACCTGTGTGTGTTTTGTCTGTGTGATTCACCTGTGTGATTCAGCTGTGTGTGTTTCAGCTGTGTGATTCAGCTGTGTGTTTCACCTGTGTGTGTTTTACCTGTGTGATTCACCCGTGTTTCACCTGTGTGTGTTTCAGCTGTGTGTGTTTCACCTGTGTGTGTTTTATCTGTGTGATTCACCTGTGTGATTCAGCTGTGTGATTCACCTGTGTTTCACCTGTGTGTGTTTCAGCTGTGTGTGTTTCAGCTGTGTGTTTCACCTGTGTGTGTTTCAGCTGTGTGTGTTTCAGCTGTGTGATTCAGCTGTGTGTTTCACCTGTGTGTGTTTCACCTGTGTGTGTTTCAGCTGTGTGTGTTTCAGCTGTGTGTGTTTCACCTGTGTGTGTTTCAGCTGTGTGTTTCAGCTGTGTGTTTCACCTGTGTGTGTTTCACCTGTGTGATTCACCCGTGTTTCACCTGTGTGTGTTTCAGCTGTGTGTGTTTCACCTGTGTGTGTTTTACCTGTGTGATTCACCTGTGTGATTCACCTGTGTGATTCACCTGTGTTTCACCTGTGTGTGTTTCAGCTGTGTGTGTTTCACCTGTGTGTGTTTTATCTGTGTGATTCACCTGTGTGATTCAGCTGTGTGTGTTTCAGCTGTGTGATTCAGCTGTGTGTTTCACCTGTGTGTGTTTTACCTGTGTGATTCACCCGTGTTTCACCTGTGTGTGTTTCAGCTGTGTGTGTTTCACCTGTGTGTGTTTTATCTGTGTGATTCACCTGTGTGATTCAGCTGTGTGATTCACCTGTGTTTCACCTGTGTGTGTTTCAGCTGTGTGTGTTTCAGCTGTGTGTTTCAGCTGTGTGTGTTTCAGCTGTGTGTGTTTCACCTGTGTGTGTTTCAGCTGTGTGTGTTTCAGCTGTGTGTTTCAGCTGTGTGTTATGGTTAAATGTCTTTGTGTTTGTGTATGAGTATGTGTTTGAGTATGTGTTTGAGTATGTGTTTGAGTATGTGTTTGTGTTTGAGTATGTGTTTGAGTATGTGTTTGAGTATGAGTATGTGTTTGAGTATGTGTTTGAGTATGTGTTTGAGTATGTGTTTGAGTATGTGTATGTGTTTGAGTATGTGTTTGTGTATGTGTTTGAGTATGTGTTTGAGTATGTCTTTGTGTTTGTGTTTGAGTATGAGTTTGAGTATGTGTTTGAGTATGAGTTTGAGTATGTGTATGAGTATGTGTTTGAGTATGTGTTTGAGTATGTGTTTGAGTATGTGTTTGTGTTTGAGTATGTGTTTGAGTATGTGTATGTGTTTGAGTATGTGTTTGAGTATGTGTTTGAGTATGTGTATGTGTTTGAGTATGTGTTTGAGTATGTGTTTGAGTATGTGTTTGAGTATGTGTTTGTGTTTGAGTATGTGTTTGAGTATGTGTTTGAGTATGTGTTTGTGTTTGAGTATGTGTTTGAGTATGTGTTTGAGTATGTGTTTGAGTTTGTGTTTGAGTTTGTGTTTGAGTATGTGTGTGAGTTTGTGTTTGAGTATGTGTTTGTGTTTGAGTATGTGTTTGAGTATGTGTTTGAGTATGTGTTTGAGTATGTGTTTGAGTATGTGTTTGTGTTTGAGTATGTGTTTGAGTTTGAGTATGTGTTTGAGTATGTGTTTGAGTATGTGTTTGAGTATGTGTTTGAGTATGTGTTTGAGTATGTGTTTGTGTATGTGTATGTGTTTGAGTATGTGTTTGAGTATGTGTTTGAGTATGTGTATGAGTATGTGTATGTGTATGTGTTTGAGTATGTGTTTGTGCGTAGGGTTTTTGGATTCTGTTGCATTTGGGTCTTTAGTGTGTGAGTACGGAAAAAAAGCATTTTATTTTCCTTTGTATGCATCGTTTGTGCGTGAATGTGTGTGTGTGTGTGTGTGGTTGTAGACTGCTATTCTAAATGCTTTGTTGTTTGTGTGTATCTGTGTGAATGTGTGTGTGTGTGGTTATAGACTGTGCTATTGTAAATGCTTTGTTGTTGTGTGAATAAGCAGGGTCAGAGCAACTTTGTGCTGTTGCTATGGCAGCACTTGTTGACTGGGGTGGGATGGCTTGGGCCTTGTAGTCTCTCTCAAGGATTTGTCGGTAATGAAGTCTCTTTCCCAAAAGGGCTTGTAGGTAACATAGTCTCACACAAGGGATTGTGGGTAAAGTAGTCTCTTTTCCAGAAGGGCTTGTGGGTGATGAAGGTTTTTTTGTGAAGGCTTTTGGGTAATATACGCTCTTTTCCAAGTGGGTTTGTGGGTGTCGTAGTTTGTTTTCTGAGAGGGCTTGTGGGTAATGTATTCTCATCAGTGACTGGGCTTCTGGGTAATATAGTCTGTTCTCTGAGAGGGCTTGTGAGTAATGTAATCTCTTCTCTGAGAGGGCTTGTGGGTAATGTAGTCTGTTCTCTGAGAGGGCTTGTGGGTAATGTAGTCTGTTCGCTGAGAGGGCTTGTGGGTAATGTAGTCTCTTCTATGAGAGGACTGGGCTGAGATTCAGGTTGATTGCAAGAGGAGAGACTGTGCAGGTCGTTAGAGGCACATTCCGTGGGAGGAGTTTAGCTGAGAGTTCTAAACAGGTGTGTGTTCGGAGAACCGAGCACGAGTGGCAGTTAGTCATTTTTACAAACACACACACACACACACCTCACACAATGATCCACTCACAGCAATGTACAGAGGATACCCAATATCACTCACACACTATCGCAAACACACACACACACATCATGTAGTCACATACATGACACATATTCTCTCTCACAGCCACGAACAGGCACACATACATCACAGTTCGATATACACATCAACTTGCTTTGGAAGGTATGGAGCTGATTGAGGCAGTATCTAAGACTAGTAGAAATGTGTGTTTATGTGGTTCTGTGTAGCTGTGTATGTGTGTGTGAATGAGTGCATTCATGTGTCTGTGTGTCTGTATGTTTGTGTGCTGGTAGGTTTACAACACCCAAGGTCTCTGCTCTCTGCAGCAAAGCTCGGATCATGACCCATGCTGCTACATACACACACACACACACACACACACACACACACACACACGCACACACACACACACACACACAAGCAGGGGACAGAGGAACACATTTGCAGGAGTTGTTGGATGAAAGTGTTTTGGTGCTGATATGTTTGGAATGTGTGTGTGTGTGTGTGTGTGTGTGTGTGTCATATAGCCTTTTACCTGCTGAAAGATGCCTAATCAAAATCATGTTTGTCTTCTTCTGAAAGTCTCATTCTCCCAGTCTCTCTTCATCGCTCACTCTCTCACACTCTTTCTGTAAACACCCCCACACACCCGCCCACATAGTGTCAATCACATAGACTCCACCTCCTCTTCCTGTAAGCACACCCCCCCACAGTGTCACTCATACAGACTCCGCCCCCCAGTGTCAATCATATAGACTCCGCCTCCTCTTCCTGTAAGCACACACCCGCCCACAATGTCACTTATACAGACTCCGCCTCCTTCCCGAACCACACTCTCACACACACATATGTGCGGAGGAGTGTGTATCTGCTGGCCACAGTTTCAAAACAGTACGGCATTTTAGCCAACGAGGGGGGTGGGGCATTTAGCAGTCAATCAAGTGAAAGAGGCTCCACCCTCCGTTAGCCCCTCCTCTTCCTGCCTGGGTGCCACCCTGGCCAATCCCCTCACAAGGCCGACACCTTGACCACGCCCTGCAGGGCCACGGGAGGGCTGGGGGCGTGGCCGTCGCCATCGGGGGTGGTTGCCGGGGGCGTCGGTATGGTGATTATCGCCGTGGTGATCTGGCCGCCCTGGCAGTTGGACTGGGACTGAGGCTCCTCTGTACGCATGTTCAGACTGGAGCGACTGAGGAGAGAGAGAGAGGGAGGGAGGGAGAGAGAGAGAGAGATAGAGATAGGGAGAGATAGAGAGGGAGGGAGGGAGAGAGAGAGAGAGTGAGCGAGAGATAGTGAGAGAGAGATAGAGATAGGGAGAGAGAGAGATAGTGAGAGAGAGAGATAGAGATAGGGAGAGAGAGAGAAAGAGGGAGGGAGAGAGTGAGATAAAGAGAGCAGGAGAGAGATAGAGAGAGAGAGAGGGAGAGAAAGAGGGAGGGAGAGAGAGAGAGAGAGCGGGAGAGAGATGGGGGGAGAGAGAGAGAAAGGGAGAGAGGGAAAGAGATGGGGGGAGAGAGAGAGAGAGGGAGAGAGGGAAAGAAAGAGAGAGAGGAAGGGAGAGAGAGAGGGAGGGAGGGAGAGAGAGAGTGACAGACAGAAAGATGGAAAGAAAGGGAGAGAAAGACAGAGAGAGAGGGAGAGAGACACAGAAGGAGAGAGAGAGGGAGAGAGAGAGGGAGAGAGAAAAAGAGATGGAGAGACAGAGAGAAAGGCAAGGAGAGAGTGAGAG
>CM050206.1:33041911-33046911 GCA_027475355.1 Coilia nasus
CTTGCAGGTAGGTGAAAAAAATCTAAGTTTTGTGGTTTAGGCCTACGTATTTTAAAATAGACGACTAATGTCAAATAAAAATAATAGTATTTTTAAAAGTTTGGTAGCACTATCAGCTCATATCATGTGGCTGGATCTCTACTGAAGGATGGAGTTTGACAGTGGGTGTCACGATTCTGCCTTCTTACACCGCGAGACAGGTTCGTGGCTCTGCGTGTCGCGATTTCGGTTTCGATATGCATATCATTACAGGCCTAACACACACACAGACACACACATACACACACCAGACACACACACACTTCCACATGCACACCCAAACACAGAGATAAACACACACACACACAGACATACACCAGACACACACACACACACGCATACACACACACAAAAAACCCCCCAACACATAAAAACACACAAAACACACACACGCATGACTTACTGTGAGCTCGAGAGCTTCGTTGAGCAGGCCGTTGCGTTTGCTGTGCAGGAAAGCGTTGGAGCTGCCCGTCTTGGTGATCCTCATACGAGCCAGCCGAGCTTTCTGGAAACACACACACACACGCACACACACGCACACACACACGCAAGAGTGATATTTCAGCATTTTCATCTGACACTGACAAGAAACGCTGCTGGCAATGCTGCTTATTGTCCTTATGGTATTAGCTAACCTTTCTCTTCCTTTCACATGCTGCTGTGCTGCTGGGGCTATGTGCATGGATGTGTGTATTTGCATGTGGTGTGTGTATTGCTGTGTTGGGGCTATTTGCATGTGGTGTGTGTATTGCTGTGTTAGGGCTGTTTGCATGGGATGTGTGTATTGCTGTGTTAGGGCTGTTTGCATGGGATGTGTGTATTGCTGTGTTGGGGCTATTTGCATGTGGTGTGTGTATTGCTGTGTTAGGGCTGTTTGCATGGATGTGTGTATTGCTGTGTTGGGGCTGTTTGTATGGGATGTGTGTATTGCTGTGTTGGGGCTATTTGCATGGGATGTGTGTATTGTGTGTTTGGATGTATTATGACTCTTTTCAGGCCACCATACTGATACTCTTTCCCTTCTCTCTGTCTCTGACAGTCACACACTTTGCTTTTTCAAATGTGTGCATGTGTGTGAGAAAGTGTGTGTATGAAAGTGTAATACAGTTTATTGCAGGTCTAATCTATGAGTTGAGGTTAGAGTGAGTAAGTGTGCATGTGAGTGTGTGTGAGTGTGTGTGTGAGTGTGTGTGTGTTTATGTGAGTGTGTGTGAGTGTGTGTGTGCGAGAGTGTGTGTATGTGTGTGTGTGTGTGTGAGTGTGAGTGTGTGTGAGCGTGTGTATGTGTGTGTGTGAGTGTGTGCGCGCGTGTGTGTGTGTGTCTGTGCATGTGTGTGTGTGGTGTGTGTGTGTGTGTGTGTGTCAGGCCAGTGGGAAGGGCCTGGCCTCTGGCGATTACACAGGCAATCAGAGGAGTGTTAATTACTCTCAGTGAGACAGGGAGAGAGGGCAGGGGAGACGGAGAAGGAGTCGAAGAGGAAGAGGAAGAGAGAGAGTGAAGAAGAGAAAGAATGAAAGATAATAAAAGAATAAGATTGTGAGGGAGAGAGATAGAGAGCAAGAGATAAAAGTTGGTAAGCCCAAAGTGAGGGGTAGACAAAGCCCTAAGGTAGGAGATGCTATTCTACACCTACTACTACTACTACTACTACTACTATAACTATTACTAATACTATTACTACTACTACCTACTACTACTATTACTATTACTAATACTAATACTACTCACTACTACTACTACTACTACTACTATTACTAATACTAATACTACTACTACTAACTACTACTACTACTACTACTACTATTACTATTACTAATACTAATACTACTACTACTACTACTACTACTACTACTATTACTATTACTAATACTACTACTATTACTACTATACTATTACTATTACTAATACTATATACTACTACTACTACTACTACTACTACTACTACTACTCCTATTACTACTACTCCTATTACTATCTACTATACTACTACTATTACTATTACTAATACTATTACTACTACTACTACTACTACTACTACTACTACTACTACTACTACTACTCCTATTACTACTACTCCTATTACTACTACTACTACTACTACTACTACTACTACTATTACTATTACTATTACTAACACTATTACTACTACTACTACTACTAATAATAGCACATTTCATACAAAGGATGTAGCTCAAAGTGCTTCAACAGTTTGGCAAAGGAGCACAGAACACAGGATAGAGCACACATGGCAGGCTGTGTTATAGTCCAGTAGTGCCAGAGAAGTCTGCCAGGGCGCTGTAGAGTGCCCCACTAATGTCCCCCATGGATTCCCATACTTAGCATTAACTTCTAGATGTCTTACGGTACCGTAGCTTGATCGCTGCACTCTGTTGTGAGTTGTTTTGCATAAAAGGGTCTGCTAGATGTAAGGTAAAGTAAACATATTGTGCTCCCTCAGTTTACTGTGAACAGGAAGTGATGGTGCAGGCAGGAAGTGATGGTGCAGTCAGGAAGTGATGGTACAGGCAGGAAGTGAGGCAGGCAGGAAGTGAGGCAGGCAGGAAGTGAGGCAGGCAGGAAGTGAGGCAGGCAGGAAGTGGCCGCACCTGGACCTTCTGTGCTCTGCGCTTGTCTGCGCGCTGGTTCTGGTGGTAGATGCGGCTGAAGTTGGACACGATGACGGGCACGGGCAGGGCGATCACCAGCACCCCACTCAGGGAGCAGATGGACCCAAAGACCTTCCCCGCTATCGTCTTGGGAACCATGTCGCCATAGCTATGGGACACAGACAGAGAAACAGGGTCAGAGGTCATTCAGAAGAGGGACGTGTCAGAGAGACAGACAGAGAAAACAGGGTCATAGGTCATTCAGAAGAGGGACATGTCAGAGACAGAGAAACAGGGTCAGAGATCATTCAGAAGAGGGACATGTCAGAGACAGTGAAACAGGTCAGAGATCATTTAGAAGAGGAACGTGTCAGACAGACAGAGAAACAGGGTCAGAGGTCATTTAGAAAGAGGAACGTGTCATGACAGACAGAGAAACAGGGTCAGAGGTCATTTAGAGGAACGTGTCAGACAGACAGAGAAACAGGGTCAGAGGTCATTTAGAAGAGGGACGTGTCAGAGAGACAGACAGAGAAACAGGGTCATAGGTCATTCAGAAGAGGGACGTGTCAGAGACAGAGAAACAGGGTCAGAGGTCATTTAGAAGAGGGACGTGTCAGACAGACAGAGAAACAGGGTCAGAGGTCATTTAGAAGAGGAACGTGTCAGACAGAGAAACAGGGTCAGAGGTCATTTAGAAGAGGGACGTGTCAGAGAGACAGACAGAGAAACAGGGTCAGAGGTCATTTAGAAGAGGGATGTGTCAGAGACAGAGAAACAGGGTCAGAGGTCATTTAGAAGAGGGACGTGTCAGACAGACAGAGAAACAGGGTCAGAGGTCATTTAGAAGAGGATGTGTCAGAGAGAGACAGAGAAGCAGGGTCATAGGTCATTCAGAAGAGGGACGTGTCAGACAGACAGAGGTTGTTTCACTTCAAAGCAAAATAGCAAAAATAGAATGAGAGACTTGCTAGCATGTCTGACTGAGCTAGTAGGCCGGTCTTTAGCGCACTTGCTAGCATGTCTGACTAAGCTAGTAGGCCAGCCTTTAGCGCACTTTGCTAGCATGTCTGACTAAGCTAGTAGGCCAGCCTTTAATGCACTTGCTAGCATGTCTGACTGAACTAGTAGGCCGGCCTTTAGCACACTTGCTAGCATGTCTGACTGAGCTAGTAGGCTGGCCTTTAGCGCTCTTGCTAGCATGTCTGTCTGCCTCATACTGGAGTTGCTGTTAGGTTCGTGGCTGGGTCTGGACTACTCAGGAAGAACTCAGTTACACGAGAGAGAGAGAGAGAGAGAGAGAGAGAGAGGAGAGAGAGAGAGAGAGAGAGAGAGAGAGGAGAGAGACAGAGAGACAGAGAGAGAGACAGAGAGAGAGAGAGAGAGAGAGCATTTAAGAGTCAATCAATGGAGAATTACTGTCCCTACTGGTAACTGGAGTGGCTTCAATATTATAAACTATATGCTGAAACACATACACACGCACACACACACACACACACACAACACACACACACACACACACACAAAAAAACACACACTCTGGAATGGCCCAGTTTTATATACTCTGCTGAAACACACACACACACACACACTGGAGTGGCCTAAGTATTATATACTCTGCTGAAACACACACACACACACACACACACACACACACACACATACAGTGGACTGGCCCCAGTATTATATACTCTGCTGAAACACACACACACACACACACACACACACACACACACACACACACACATGTACTGGAGTGGCCCAGTATTATATCCTCTGAAACACAGACACACACACATACAGTGGACTGGCCCCAGTATTATATACTCTGCTGAAACACACACACACACACACACACACACACACACACGTACTGGAGTGGCCCCGGTATTATATACTTTGCTGAAACACACACACACACACACACACACGTACTGGAGTGGCGCCCCAGTATTATATACTCTGCTGAAACACACACACACACACATACACACACACACACACACATACTGGAGTGGGCCCCAGTATTATATACTCTGAAACACACAGAAATGGACACACATGGAACTAAAGGGACATTATAAGGCAGACACAACTCTGCTTGCAATGCTGCTTAAAGACAGTGCCAGCTCACACACACACACATCACACACACACACACACACACACACACACACACACACACACACACACACACACACACACATACTGGAGTGCTTAATGACAGTGCCAGCTCTATGCGTACGTACATGCATCTGCCCGTGCTTGCATTTATGTGTGTGGGTGTGTATGTGTGTGTGTGTGTGTGTGTGTATGTGTTTTTATGTATGTGTTGTGTGTGTGTGTTTCTG
>CM050206.1:33071911-33076911 GCA_027475355.1 Coilia nasus
ATTAGCGTACTCAGTCATGTTAGCCTATACATAGTGATGTTGCCATATTAGCGTACTCAGTCACATTAGCCATATTAGTTTACCCAGTCATGTTAGCCATATTAGCGTACTCAGTCACATTAGCCATATTAGTTTACTCAGTCATGTTAGCTGTTAACAACTGGCTAGAAGGACTCTTTAATACTCAGTTCTTGGTTGTCCTGTTACACCAGCTGATTGAGGGGAGTATAGTTTTTGGTTGACACACCAACTGACTGAGAGGATTCTACGCTATTTAGTTTTTTGACCCACTTGTTGAGGGGTATATTTCATTCTTTGCTCAAATTTAGCACTATGAAGTAAGGAATGTCAAATATGTTTAGGTGTAGCCAGAAGCTGAGTTTTTATTCAAATTTTGAACAAGACTGAATCGGCCTAATCATGGTAAGCATGTCTTTAAGACTTAAAGATTTAAAGACTTTTATTGTCATTGAACAGTTGCCTGTAAAACAAAATTACAAGTGTTGTTGGGTGTGTGTGTGTGCATGCCTGCTTGTGTGCCTGCCTGTGTGTGTGTGTGTGTGTGTTGTGTGTGCGTGCAGACACTGTGGGATTTTTAGAATATGCTGTAAGTCTGCATTCAGGGTTTTAGTTGGGTTCTGGTGCCATTCATTAAAGTGGCGGTTGGATCATCAAAAGGCCTTGCTTACAACCCAAGGTATATATAATTTAACAGATGTTTAATTTTTAGTCTACCGAGGGTGAAATTATGTTTCTCTCTCTCTCTCTCTCTCTCCCTTTCTTCCCCTCCATCTCCTTCACTCTGGGTCCCTGTGTCACCCCTTCCATCTCCTTCACTCTGGGTCCCTGTGTCACCCCCTCCATCTCCTTCACTCTGGGTCCCTGTGTCACCCCCTCCATCTTCTTCACTCTGGGTCCCTGTGTCACCCCCTCCATCTCCTCCACAGCTCTTTGTCTGCTCTCTTCTCCGTCTTCTCATTCCTGTCCTTCTCTCACTCTTCTCCCCTTTTCCTTCCAGATCATTCTGTATCACTCTCTTCTCCCTTTTTTCTTTTCCATTTCGTTCTCCATTCCCCATCTCTTCTTGTCTTCTCCTCTCTCTCTCTCTCTCTCTCTCTCTCTCTCTCTCTCTCTCTCTCTCTCTCTCGCTCGCTCTCTCTCTAATGCCCTTTGGAGATAGGCATATTCTCCCATGTGCCGATGAAGTCTGTGAGAGGAACAATGGGTCTGGAAATAGCCGGCGCGGAGCAAAGGCCACCCGAAATAACCCCTATGTTCAATATGTGTGTGTGGGCTGCGTGCTAGAGAAAGCCACCCGAAACAACCCCTATGTTCAATATGTGTGTGTGGGCTGCGTGCTAGAGAAAGCCACCCGAAATAACCCCTATGTGCAATATGTGTGTGTGGGCTGTGTGCTAGAGAAAGCCACCCGAAATAACCCCTATGTGCAATATGTGAGTGTGGTCTGCGTGCTAGAGAAAGCCACCCGAAACAACCCCTATGTTCAATATGTGAGTGTGGTCTGCGTGCTAGAGAAAGCCACCCAAAATAACCCCTATGTGCAATATGTGTGTGTGGGTTGCGTGCTAGAGAAAGCCACCCGAAACAACCCCTATGCTCAATATGTGAGTGTGGGCTGCGTGCTAGAGAAAGCCACCCGAAACAACCCCTATGTGCAATATGTGTGTGTGGGCTGCGTGCTAGAGAAAGCCACCCGAAACAACCCCTATGTTCAATATGTGAGTGTGGGCTGCGTGCTAGTGAGGGGCACCTTGTGTGCTTTTGTGGGCCATAGAAGTTTAACAAGTTAAAGCAGAAGGGAGATTGCCTTGGCAAACTCCGCTAGCGTACTGGATGGGCAATGAGATGTGCAGTGAGGTACAGTGGTAGCATATGACTACGGTAGTGCTTTGCTACAGGTGCAGTAGAGTTACAGTACCAAACCGCTACAGGTGGAGTAGAGTTACAGTACCAAACCGCTACAGGTGCAGTACAGTTACAGTACCAAACCGCTACAGGTGCAGTACAGTTACAGTACCAAACCGCTACAGGTGGAGTAGAGTTACAGTACCAAACCGCTACAGGTGCAGTACAGTTACAGTACCAAACCGCTACAGGTGGAGTAGAGTTACAGTACCAAACCGCTACAGGTGCAGTACAGTTACAGTACCAAACCGCTACAGGTGCAGTAGAGTTACAGTACCAAACCGCTACAGGTGCAGTACAGTTACAGTACCAAACCGCTACAGGTGCAGTACAGTTACAGTACCAAACCGCTACAGGTGCAGTACAGTTACAGTACCAAACCGCTACAGGTGCAGTACAGTTACAGTACCAAACCGCTACAGGTGCAGTACAGTTACAGTACCAAACCGCTACAGGTGCAGTACAGTTACAGTACCAAACCGCTACAGGTGCAGTAGAGTTACAGTACCAAACCGCTACAGGTGCAGTACAGTTACAGTACCAAACCGCTACAGGTGCAGTAGAGTTACAGTACCAAACCGCTACAGGTGCAGTAGAGTTACAGTACCAAACCGCTACAGGTGCAGTACAGTTACAGTACCAAACCGCTACAGGTGCAGTAGAGTTACAGTACCAAACCGCTACAGGTGCAGTACAGTTACAGTACCAAACCGCTACAGGTGCAGTAGAGTTACAGTACCAAACCGCTACAGGTGCAGTAGAGTTACAGTACCAAACCGCTACAGGTGCAGTACAGTTACAGTACCAAACCGCTACAGGTGCAGTAGAGTTACAGTACCAAACCGCTACAGGTGCAGTATACCTGTGATTGGGCTGCTCTATAACCAGATGTGCAATAAGGCTGCTCTATAATCTGATAAATAATCAGGCTGCTCTATAATCTGATAAATAATCAGGCTGCTCTATAATCTACCACAAAATATTATTTGTTTCAATCACTTAACAGACCAGGCATTTATTTGAGACCAGGCAGCTGTTTGGGACAGGCGATTAATTCCTTCCTCACAAAAAATCTTGCTCAACAAAACTGGGAAAATATGGTACTCAAATTCTTTTTAACTATGACTTTCAGTGTTTTAAATTAATTAACTAAATAACAACATTGTAACCACAAAATAATAATTAAAAGAAACAAATACAAGATACACAATAATTCAAAATAATTTTCATTAACCAAAAAGCCTCATGTGCGTAATAAAATACCCGTTTCCCATTCACCATTAAAACACCCCTATCATAATAGTTGAAACTCCCCCATATCCAGCCTGTGGTACAGTCCCTCGGTTTCTCCACGGCAACCAGGAAGTTCGGAGAGTTTGCATGGTGCTGAGTAACAGAAATACAGTTGTGCCTTAAAAATGCTAAAAAAACAATAAACTTTGGTGTTTAAAACGGCCAGTGTGTGTATACCGGTGTTTCTTTGCTAGTAGAAGTGCTTAAAACAGATGAGAGATGATAATGATTACAACAATGAAAAGTGCATTGTGCACGTGAGACTGACAATTTCTTGTTACTTCGGATTTGGAATGCCGGTAGGCCTTTCCCTGCACCCCTCGTAACATTGCTATATGAACGAAGGGTTATTGCAAATCATGGAAACTCTTTTGATAACATCACCTGGATGAATGATCATCTCCCCTGATTGTGTAGGCTAGTGAAGATTTACTGAAAGAAAGCACAATATGGCTACGTGAACACTAAACAAAACAGGCAAAGAAGAAAAACGTGCAGCGTCAGTGGTCACGACTTTCTCCTTGTTTTTTTATATCAATTAAACCCGGCATTAATTTGGAACTGGCCTTTATTTATAAAAACATACACCTGCACCTGCACACCTGCACACATATACCTGCACCTGGCAATTAAATATACACCTGCACCCGGCAATTAAATATACACCTGCACCTGCACCTGGCAATTAAATATACACCTGCACCTGCACCTGCCAATTACATATACACCTGCACCCGGCAATTAAATATACACCTGCACCCGGCAATTAAATATACACCTGCACCCTGCATTTAAATATACACCTGCACCCGGCAATTAAATATACACCTGCACCCGGCATTTAAATATACACCTGCACCTGCACCTGGCAATTAAATATACACCTGCACCTGGCAATTAAATATACACCTGCACCCGGCAATTAAATATACACCTGCACCTGGCAATTAAATATACACCTGCACCTGCCAATTAAATATACACCTGCACCTGCCAATTAAATATACACCTGCACCTGGCATTTAAATATACACCTGCACCCGGCATTTAAATACACACCTGCACCCGGCATTTAAATATACACCTGCACCTGGCAATTAAACCCCTTTATTTATCAAAATGTACACCTGCACCCGGCATTTAACGGGAACTCAGCTTTTATTTGGTATTTTACAGTAATAAGTGATCAGGCTGCTCTATAATCTGATGTGTGATCCGGCTGCTCTATAACCTGGTAAGTGAACCGGCTGCTCTATAACCTGGTAAGTGATCCGGCTGCTCTATAACCTGGTAAGTCATCAGGCTGCTCTATAATCTGGTAAGTCATCAGGCTGCTCTATAATCTGGTAAGTCATCAGGCTGCTCTACAACTTGATGTGCGATAAGGCTGCTCTATAATCTTATGTTCGGTAAGGCTGCTCTATAATCTGATAAGTGAGCAGGCTTCTCTATAATGTGATAAATGATCAGGCTGCTCTATAATCTGATAAATAATCAGGCTGCTCTATAATCTGATAAGTAAGCAGGCTGCTCTATAATCTGATAAGTGAGCAGGCTGCTCTGTAATGTGATGTGTCATCCGACTGCTCTGTGTTTGATCAGACTGCTCTGTGTTTGATCAGACTGCTCTGTGTTTGATCCGACTGCTCTGTGTTTGATCCGACTGCTCTGTGTTTGATCAGACTGCTCTGTGTTTGATCAGACTGCTCTGTGTTGATTGTACTGTGGTGCTGGTGGGCTCCATCTATGGTGAGGAGTGTGTGACGTCAGTGAAGTAGGTC
>CM050206.1:33096911-33109411 GCA_027475355.1 Coilia nasus
ATGCAATAGAACATGGAAGCGGACGAACAGCTTGTTCCTAAACGAGGCAATAAGGGATCAGTAATCCGGAAGTTTTATGGATATCGGGAACGTGGAGCAGGTAACCCCAATATGCAAAGTGTGCAAAAAAAACTGTCCCGACGAAAGGCAGCAGCACCACAAACATGTTTCACCACCCCAAAACCTACCCAGCAGAGTATGCAGAGTCCGTCAAACTCCGAACAGCATGCACACCTGCTAAAACCCCTAAACCAGCCCAGTGCAGTTGAAAATTGTGCAGGTAGAAATGTGTTGTGCAGATCTCTCTCTCTCTCGCTCTCTCTCTCTCTCTCTCTCTCTCTCTCTCTCTCTCTCTCTCTCTCTCTCTTTCTCTCTTTCTCTCTCTCTCTCACACATACACACGCGCGCACACACAAGGCTAAATGTGTGTCATTGTAGTTAATGCCACACACGTCATTTTCTGGGAGATCTACCTCTATACTTTTAAAAGTAATTTCATGAAAGCACTTGTCTCTCAGGATTTCTACTCGAGTTTGCACTTTTTGGTTTTTGCACAGTTCTGGGCAGCTCTGTTTGCATTTATCACTTTGCTGTAATTTTGAAGATTGTTTTTGCACTTTGTGCTTTATTTGATAAAAAAAAAAAAACAGTCTTATTTCAACTCAATTGTGGTTAATCACTATAAAAATCTTTAATGTTTTCCTGGATACCACCTTTAAAGTTAACCATGAATGGTATGTAATCGGCCGGGATTGTAGTGATAACAGTAAAAAGTAAAAGTGTGATTTCATAGGGTCCTATAAAGGATATTTCAAAATATCGAGATATATATCGTATATCGTGAAATGGAGAAAATGTATCGGGATATTCATTTTTTCCCATATCGCACAGCTCTACCCTGTGGGACACCACAGGTCAAGGACATAGATGCTAAGGTACAGTTTCCAACAGCAACAAAAAAGCTCCTTTGTTGTAAGCATGATTTTAACCAATTGATAACTGTACCAGTGAATCCAACCCAATGTTCCAGTCGATGTAGTAGTATGCAGTGATCAACAGTGTCAAAAGATGCACTAAGGTCTAATAACACCAAGACTGATGTTTTGCCAACATCAAAATGGAGACGTATATCATTTATGACCTTAATAAGAACTGTTTGAGTGCTGTGATTGGCACGGACACCTGACTGAAACTTATCAAAACAGCTATTTGATGTGAGAAAGGCAGTTAATTGATTAAAAACTATTTTTTTATATAAATAGGAATAGAAAAAGAAAAAAACTAATGAATAACAATCTAAAGATATCTAAACATACAAACATACAAGCACAAACATATAGATATATACACATATTTACAGGTGTGATATTGTGCAATGAGGAAAAGGGAGGATGGGACCCTGCTATGGCCCTGCTATGGCCGTGATATAGTATTAATATAGCCCTGATATGGCCCTGATATGGCCCTGATATAGTCCTGATATGGCCCTGATATGGCCCTGATATGGCCCTGATATAGTCCTGATATGGCCCTGATATGTCCCTGATATAGCCCTGATATGGCCCTGATACAGCCCTAACATGGCCCTGATACAGCCCTAATATCTCCTTGATATGGCCCTGATATGACCCTGATATGGCCCTGATAAGCCCCTCATATGGCCCTGATATGGCCCTGATATAGCCATGATATGACCTTGATAAGCCCCTCATATGGCCCTGATATGGCCCTAATATGGCCCTGATATAGTCCTGATATGGCCCTGATATTTCCCTGATATAGCCCTGATATGGCCCTGATACAGCCCTAATAAGGCCCTGATACAGTCCTAATATCTCCTTGAAATAGCCCTGATATGGCCCTGATATTGCCCCTGATTCGGCCCGGACACAGCCCTCATATGGCCCTGATATGGCCCTGACACAGCCCTAATATAGTCCTGATATGGCCCTGATACAGCCTATAATGGCCCTGATAGTCCTGATATAGTCCTGATTCGCCCCTGATCTGGCCCTCATACAGCCCTGATATGGCCCTGATATAGCCCTGATATGGCCCTGATATAGCCCTGATATGGCGTGGATACGGCATGGTTCTGAGGTACACTCATCAGCACTCTTCCTGTGAGATGCTGCCCTGCCCTCCCCCTTACCCCTGCACACACATACACACACAAACATACACACACACACACACCTACATACATACGAGCATGCACAGGCACGCACACACACACATACACACTTTACACACAAACACACACACACACACACACACACACACACAGGCACACACACACCCACACACACACACACACACTTGCACTTACTGTAGGGTATGCAGCAGCCCTATCATTACGACAGAGACAGAGGTAGGGAGGGAAACGAACAGTCATCAGAGAGAGGGAGGACGAGAAGGCAGAACAGAGGGGAGAAGAGGGAGAGAGAGAGAGAGAGGGGAGGAGGAAAGGTAGAGGGGGGAGGAGGAAAGGTAGAGAGAAAGGGGGGGGGGAAAGGGAGAGGGAGAAGGGGGACAGAGAGAGGGGGGGGAGGAGAGGGAGAGAGAGAGAGAGAGGGGAGGAGGAAAGGTAGAGGGGGGAGGAGGAAAGGTAGAGAGAAAGGGGGGGGGAAGGGAGAGGGAGAAGGGGGACAGAGAGAGAGGGGGGGAGGAGAGGGAGAGGGGGGACACAGTGAGGGGCAGAGAGAGAGAGAGAGAGAAGAGGAGAGGGAGAGAGATAAACAGCAGGAGAGGGAGATGGGGGAACAGAGCGAGGGGCAGAGAGAGAGAGAGAGAGAGAGAGAAGAGGAGAGGGAGAGATGAACAGCAGGAGAGGTTTGAGGAGTGTGTGAACAGAATGAAGACAGGCAGAGAGAAAAAAAGACAGGAAGACAGAAAGAAAGAGGAGTTTGTCAGAAATGAGAAACAAAGCAATTGGGAGGAAGAATGGTGCGAAGAAAAAGAGGGAGAGGAGGTAGAGGGAAAGAGAGAAAAGAGAGAGAGATGGGGAGAGAGAGAGAGAGAGCGAAAGAAAGAAAGATTTAGACGGCAGTGCTGAGCTTGTTCTGTGATGCCTGGAGTGGCAGTGAGATCAAACATTCGGGCAGCCAGCCGTGTAGTTCCACAGGGCTCAGCAAGCATAAATTAGCATACATTTCCCACAAGCCCTCACTCCCACTCCTCTCCACAGGGATGAAGACATCAGCCTAAGCTCTCTGTGGCGTCTCACTGAGATAATGACCACTCTCACACACACACAAACACACACACACAACTGCCCTCTCACACACACACACACACTCAACGTGTCTCTCACACACACACAATTACACACACTCAACGTCTCTCACACACACACAAACACACACACACAACTGGCCTCTCACACACACACACAATTACACACACTCAACGTGTCTCTCACACACACACAAATACACACACACAACTGTCCTCTCTCACACACACAAATACACACGCACAACTGCCCTCCCTCACACACAATTACACACCGTCAACGTGTCTCTCACACACACAAATACACACGCACAACTGCCCTCTCTCACACACAATTACACACCCTCAACGTGTCTCTCACACACACAAATACACACACACAACTGTCCTCTCTCACACACACAAATACACACGCACAACTGCCCACTCACACACACACACACAATTACACACACTCAACGTGTCTCTCACACACACAAATACACACACACAACTGTCCTCTCTCACACACACAAATACACACGCACAACTGCCCACTCACACACACACACACAATTACACACACTCAACGTGTCTCTCACACACACAAATACACACACTCGCACGACTGTCCTTTCACGCACACACAGTTACACACACTCAATGTGCCTCTCACACACACAAATACACACGCACAACTGCCCTCTCTCACACACACACAATTACACTCACTCAACGTGTCTCTCACACACACAAATACACACGTACAACTGCCCTCTCTCACACACACACACATAAGTACACACACTCAACGTGTCTCTCACACACACAACACAAGTACACACGCACAACTCTTCAAGGCCAACTGGTGTCTCACAGTCTCTCTCTCTCTCTCTCTCTCTCTCTCTCTCTCTCTCTCTCTCTCTCACACACACACACACACGCCTCTGGAGTTCCACATGCCACATATTTCTCCCACTTCCTCTAAACACCATTATCTAAGGACAACAAAAGAAAGCGGTGTGTGTGAGTGTGTGTGAGTGGTGTGTGTGTGTGTGTGTTAGTGTGTACATCTTTATGTGTGCCTGTACATGCACGTGTGTGCATGTGCGTGTGTGTGTGGTTTGTGTATGTGTGTGTGTGTGAGGGAGGGAGAGAGAGGGGGATAGAGTGAGAGAAGAGAGGGGGATGCTCTGATCAGACAGCGAACGGCTGCGGTTTAAATAGGCAGGTCACTGCCATGGCAACCCTTGTGGGTGAAGGTCGGCACTGACTGGCGGCCATGTTTAGTGATGCGTTAAGGAACACACCTCATCTAATGTATCCAAACACACACACACACGCACACACACCATCAGACCTTTGCAGGAACACACCTCATCTAATGTATCCAAACGCACACACACACACCATCAAAACTTTTCAGAAACACACCTCATCAAACTTATCCAAACAGCCATTAACCCACACCCCATCAGAACCATGCAACCATGCAGAACCAAAGACAAATGAGTACACACACAAGCATCCAAACACACGTTAACACACACACACACACACACACATCCAAACACACACAAACACACATGGCATGACAGTGGTGAGGGCAAAGGCACTGTAAAGCTCTCTTTAAAATGACACTGGCTGGAGAAGCATTGCTATTATGCAGCTAGCTGCTATGTAAGCTGGCTAATGTTAGCGGGATGTGTATGTGATGCAGCATAACATCACTCCTATGAGCTACATTATATATCAGATCAAATAGCTAATTATGCTTACCGTAAGACCAATGGTTGAAGGGTTGCCCATGTCTATAGAGCTGCTGTGATGAGAACAATGTGTGTGTGTGTGTGTGTGTGTGTGTGTAAAGGTTATGTGCCTATACTGTACACACAGTAAGAGAGTGTGTGTGTGTGTGTGTGCGTGCATGTGTGTGCATGTGTGTGTAAGAAGGAGGCAGAGGGATGGCAGTAAACGGCATGACACGACACGCAAGCTATTACTAAAGGCAGCAGGAGACAAATATCACTCTGCATGTCATCCACACACAAATAGGCACGCGGGCACACACACACACACACACAAACACACACACACTGAAATCAGCTCCACATTATATGCACACACTCGTGTGTTGCGATGCAGCGTTTCCAAGTAAAGCGAGTTCAGGGAGGAGAGGGAATTAGGGGTGCTAAGGGAGGATTCATGAGAAGAACACGAGAGACCAGCAGAATCCACAAAAACACAGAGACACAGATGGAAAGAGAGAGAAAAAGAGATGAAGACAGAGACACAGATGGAGAGAGAGAAATACAGATGAAGAGAGAAACAGACATGGAGAGACAGACAGATGGAGACAGAGACAGATGGAGAGAGAGAGACAGATGGAGAGAGAGAAAAAGAGATGGAGAGAGAGACACAGATGGAGAGAGAGACAGATGGAGAGAGAGAGACAGATGGAGAGAGACACAGATGGAGAGAGAGACAGATGGAGAGAGACAGATGGAGAGCGATAGAAACAGATGGAGAGAGAGACACAGGTGGAGAGAGAGACACACAAATGGAGAGAGAGAAAAAGAGATGAAGAGAGAGACACAGATGGAGAGAGAGAAAAAGAGATGAAGAGAGAGACACAGATGGAGAGAGAGACAGATGGAGAGAGAGAGACAGATGGAGAGAGAGAGACAGATGGAGAGAGAGAAACACAGATGAAAAGAAAGAGGGTCAAGATGGGGACACAGAGTTCAAGAGAGAGAGAGATAGAGAGAGAGAGGAGGAGAAAAAAGAGAGATAGACCTAAAATGGGGGAAATTGAGAGAGAGAGAGACAACATGGCAAAAGGGGCAGTAGATGGGAAATGGGCAAAGAGAGAGAGAGAGAGAGAGAGAGAGAGAGTAAGCAAGTATGGGAGGGAAGGAGAGAGAGAAGGAGAGAGAGACAGAGAGAGGGAGGGAGGGAGAGAGAGAGAGAGAGAGAGACTCAGCAAGTATGGGAGGGAGGGAGAGAGAGAGAGAGAGGGAGAGAGAGAAGGAGAGAGAGAGAGAGAACGAGAGAATAGGCAGGAATGGGAGGGGGCGAGAGGTAGAAACAGACAGAAAGAGAGGAGAGAGAGGGAATGGGGTAACAAATGAAGATGGATAGAGAGAACAACAGCAAAAAATAAAAAGGTAGATAGTGTGAGAGAGTGAGACAGGAAATAGAGAGAGAGAAAAGAGAAAGAGAGGGATGGGGTGATAGAGAGAGAAAGAGCGGAAGAGGGATGGGGTGATAGAGAGAGAAAGAGAGGAAGAGAGGGATGGGGTGATAGAGAGAGAAAGAGAGGAAGAGAGGGATGGGGTGATAGAGAGAGAAAGAAAGGAAGAGAGGGATGGGGTGATAGAGAGAGAAAGAAAGGAAGAGAGGGATGGGGTGATAGAGAGAGAAAGCTACAATGAGATAAATAGATGATAGGAGAATAAGTAAGAGCTGGGGAGCGAGAGATGGGGTGATAGAGAGATAAAGCTAGAGAGAGAAAGAGAGGGATGGGGTGATAGAGAGAGGAAGCTAGAGAGAGATAAAGAGATGATACGAGAGAGAAAGCTAGAGAGAGAAAGAGAGGGATGGGGTGATAGAGAGAGAAAGAGAGGGATGGGGTGATAGAGAGAGAAAGCTAGAGAGAGAAAGAGAGGGATGGGGTGATAGAGAGAGAAAGCTAGAGAGAGAAAGAGATGGGAGGAGTAAGAGCTGGGGAGAGAAAAAGAGGAGGGATGCATAATGGACTATGGGTGTAATGGACATACATGTCAGGGCCATACGTGCAGCAGGAGTGTGTGTGTGTGTGTGTGTGTGTGTGTGTGTGTGTGTGTGTGTAATGGCAGAGGGAGTTAGATGTTCATTCAAATAGATGCCAGCAGGTCCTTAATGGAGGTACATGTGCCTTGCCAGTATGTGTGTGTGTGTGTGTGTGTGTGTGTGTGTGTGTGTGTGTGTGTGTGTGTGTGTGTGTGTGTGTGTGTGTGTGTGTGTGTGTGTGTGTGTGTGTGTCCAAGAGTGCTGTAATGGAGTTCATATAGAGGTTACAGCATCCTGCATCTCTGGGGCAGAGTGAGAATGACACTTATCAATCTCCCCACACAGGGCATCCCAGAGGTTACACACACACACACACACACACACACACACACACACACACACACACACACAGTCCAGCAAAAGGGGAGAGTATGGGCCTTCTATAAACTAAAGTACACTATAATGTTGTAGAGGTCTCTGATAGTATGTATTCACATAATGTGTATATGTGTGTGTGTGTGTGTGTGTGTGTGTGTGTGTGTGTGTGTGTGTGTGTGTGTGTGTGTGTGGCCAAAGGCACAGAGCATTGACAGTCCCATGGGCCATCCATCCAGCAAGAGCTTCCCTATGTCATGTGTGTGTGTGTGTGTGTGTGTGTGTGTGTGTGTGTGTGCGTGTGTGTAGGCTTCCCCATGTCAAGGCCCATTGGGAATGATAGCCCTCCTGAGACCAACCCCTCACCTGCCTTTAATTACAGCTGTCACACACACACACACACACACACAATGACATATGCATACACATACACACACACACATATGCACACACACACAGACACACACACACAATGACATATACATACACACACGCACACACACACACACACACACACACACACACACACACACACACACACACACACACACACACACAAAGATAGGTGGTCATAGAGGAGGGTTAGAGGGAGGAGATAGCACACACACACACACACACTGTGTGTATGTGTGTGAGCTTATGTTTGCCTGTGTGAGTATATGTGTGCTTGTGCAAGTGTATAATTGTGTGTGTGTGTGTGTGTGTGTGTGTGTGTGTGTGTGTGTGTGTGTGTGTGTGTGTGTGTGTGTGTGTGTGTGCGTGTGTAGGAAGATCGTGGACTTAGGTGAGCTGGACTGGGTGGGACTGATGTGCTCTCTTCTGCATTCAGCTCAGCCCTCATCCCTCTTCCTCTTCCTTCATCTGTCTATTCCTCCTCCCATTTCTTTCTCTCCCTCTCTTTTTCTCTCTTTACCTCTCTTCTTCTTCCTCCATCTGTCTATTCTCCTTCCCATCTCCTTTTCTCTGTTTCTCTCTGTCTTTCCCTCACAAACCCCCTTCATGCCATCCTTTCTCGTTAAGAATGCCATTTTAAGGAGGAACCTCATCCTGACATTTCATTTATGGTGTTGCTCCTGAATATCCGCTGGTAAGGACAGACGATGTTATTCTTGTTTTGGTTCCAACTAAGATGGTGGTCTGGCTCAGACAGAAACAAAATGGAGGAGTCAGGAACAGCACTCACATCAGTCACTCTGACACTCATGATGCATACTGTGTGCAATGTAGCTGTCATTATAGTGCTATAATATCATTTCATTAGATTGTTATAATATAATAATTACACAATTGAGTAGTGTATGTCTCTGTGTAGTGTGTGTCTCTGTGTAGTGTGTCTGTGTAGTGTGTGTCTGTGTAGTGTGTGTCTGTGTAGTGTGTGTCTCTGTGTAGTGTTTCTCTGTGTAGTGTTTCTCTCTGTGTAGTGTGTGTCTGTGTAGTGTGTGTCTGTGTAGTGTGTGTCTCTGTGTAGTGTGTGTCTCTGTGTAGTGTGTGTCTGTGTAGTGTGTGTCTGTGTAGTGTTTCTCTCTGTGTAGTGTGTGTCTGTGTAGTGTGTGTCTCTGTGTAGTGTGTGTCTCTGTGTAGTGTGTGTCTCTGTGTAGTGTGTGTCTGTGTAGTGTGTCTCTGTGTAGTGTGTGTCTGTGTAGTGTGTGTCTGTGTAGTGTGTGTCTCTGTGTAGTGTGTGTCTGTGTAGTGTGTGTCTGTGTAGTGTGTGTCTCTGTGTAGTGTGTGTCTGTGTAGTGTGTGTCTCTGTGTAGTGTGTCTGTGTAGTGTGTGTCTGTGTAGTGTGTCTCTGTGTAGTGTGTGTCTGTGTAGTGTGTGTCTCTGTGTAGTGTGTGTCTCTGTGTAGTGTGTCTGTGTAGTGTGTGTCTCTGTGTAGTGTGTGTCTCTGTGTAGTGTGTGTCTGTGTAGTGTGTGTCTCTGTGTAGTGTGTGTCTCTGTGTAGTGTGTGTCTGTGTAGTGTGTGTCTCTGTGTAGTGTGTCTCTGTGTAGTGTGTGTCTCTGTGTAGTGTGTGTCTGTGTAGTGTGTGTCTGTGTAGTGTGTGTCTCTGTGTAGTGTGTGTCTGTGTAGTGTGTGTCTCTGTGTAGTGTGTGTCTCTGTGTAGTGTGTGTCTGTGTAGTGTGTGTCTCTGTGTAGTGTGTGTGTCTGTGTAGTGTGTGTCTCTGTGTAGTGTGTGTCTCTGTGTAGTGTGTGTCTGTGTAGTGTGTCTCTGTGTAGTGTGTGTCTCTGTGTAGTGTGTGTCTGTGTAGTGTGTCTCTGTGTAGTGTGTGTCTCTGTGTAGTGTGTGTCTGTGTAGTGTGTGTCTCTGTGTAGTGTGTGTCTGTGTAGTGTGTGTCTGTGTAGTGTGTGTCTCTGTGTAGTGTGTGTCTGTGTAGTGTTTCTCTGTGTAGTGTGTGTCTGTGTAGTGTGTCTCTGTGTAGTGTGTGTCTGTGTAGTGTGTGTCTCTGTGTAGTGTGTGTCTCTGTGTAGTGTGTGTCTGTGTAGTGTGTGTCTCTGTAGTGTTTCTCTCTGTGTAGTGTGTGTCTCTGTGTAGTGTGTGTCTCTGTGTAGTGTGTCTCTGTGTAGTGTGTGTCTGTGTAGTGTGTGTCTCTGTGTAGTGTGTGTCTGTGTAGTGTGTGTCTCTGTGTAATGTGTGTCTCTGTGTAGTGTGTGTCTCTGTGTAGTGTGTGTCTGTGTAGTGTGTGTCTGTGTAGTGTGTGTCTCTGTGTAGTGTGTGTCTGTGTAGTGTGTGTCTGTGTAGTGTGTGTCTGTGTAGTGTGTCTCTGTGTAGTGTGTGTCTGTGTAGTGTGTGTCTCTGTGTAGTGTGTGTCTGTGTAGTGTGTGTCTCTGTGTAGTGTGTGTCTGTGTAGTGTGTGTCTCTGTGTAGTGTGTGTCTGTGTAGTGTGTCTCTGTGTAGTGTGTGTCTCTGTGTAGTGTGTGTCTGTGTAGTGTGTGTCTCTGTGTAGTGTGTGTCTGTGTAGTGTGTGTCTGTGTAGTGTGTCTCTGTGTAGTGTGTGTCTGTGTAGTGTGTCTCTGTGTAGTGTGTGTCTGTGTAGTGTGTGTCTCTGTGTAGTGTGTGTCTGTGTAGTGTGTGTCTCTGTGTAGTGTGTGTCTGTGTAGTGTGTGTCTCTGTAGTGTGTGTCTCTGTGTAGTGTGTGTCTGTGTAGTGTGTGTCTGTGTAGTGTGTGTCTCTGTGTAGTGTGTGTCTGTGTAGTGTTTGTCTCTGTGTAGTGTGTGTCTCTGTGTAGTGTGTGTCTGTGTAGTGTGTGTCTGTGTAGTGTGTCTGTGTAGTGTGTGTCTGTGTAGTGTTTCTCTTTTGGTTTGGTTGTCGTTTCCCTGTGGGTGCGGTTGCTGGGTCGTTTCCTGGTTTTGCTTTGCCTTGGCTTCATACTATGCCTTAAACTGTTTGTTTCTTTAGTTTGTGTGTGTGTGTGTGTGTGTGTGTGTGTGTGTGTGTGAGTATAGGTCTTACAGGCAATAAAAAAGTAAAGTTACAAAAAAGTCTCTCTCCTTCTTCCTCCCTTCTTATGTCTTTAGGCGCGTTTCCACTACAGTGAGTTCCGGGTAATTTTTCGGCCTTCTAACGGTTGGCGCGTGTCTCCACTATCGGGCAGTTCCGAAATGGGCGATCTCCCGGAACTTTTACAGGGACCAACGGAGTACCTAGAGGGGTTAGGTACTCCGTTCGGCCCTGAAAAAGTTCAGCTTGTAGCCTGTGGTAAACTCGATGCTGATAGGCTGTTGTTAAACACTACCAGCCATAGGTAATCTAAAAATCACTATGCCATACGAAAATATTTTTTTCTAAACAGACAAGATGAATTTCTCACAACAGAGTTCATTACAAACACAGTTGCCCATGTAACTATATTTTATCTAATCTTAGAGGTTAGTTTGAAGACAGACTCGTATTATCTTTAGATTAGCAAACTAATTCAGCATGCTAGCAGACTAATACGCTTCCTATGGAGTATTTTCATATGCCTGTCTTGTACAGTCTTTCAAACTCAGAGTTCGTAGGAGAGCTTGTTTTGGCCGTTTCCACGATAAAGCATTTAACTACTTGCTATGTGGTGCACAACGATTTCCTCAGGCAATTAATTACCTTCTTAAAACATGTTTACTTGGCTAACTTTAGCCTGCTAATCTTGTCATAACGTCACTCGGAACATCTAATCTTATGAAACATAGTAGACATAAAATGGACTGGAAACTCACAATAAATAGGAACACTAACCACAAACTTTTAGGATTTATCCGGTTTAATCCATAAATCAACATAGAATACAAGCCTGCAGTCAGTCATGTTCGCTGCTCTGAGACACAGAAGTTTCCCCTTTGTTTACTAGAGGTCCGATAAAACGTTGTTGTAGTGGAGACACGCGAGGTGAGAGGACCAACCAAACAACAGTCCCTGAAATTTTCCCTCTCCCTGAATTACCATCGGAACCTCCCCTAATGAAAACGCGGCTTTTATCCCTATTTATCTCCCTCTATCTCTCTCTCTCTTACTCTCTCTGTTTCTCTCTCTCGCTTTATCTCTCTTCATCTCTCTGTCTCTCTCTGTTTCTGTCACTTCTGTGTGTCTGTCTGTCTCTCTATCTCTCTCTCTCTCTCCCCTGTGTCTGTCTGTCTGTCTCTCTATCTCTCTCTCTCTCTCTCCCCTGTGTCTGTCTGTCTGTCTCTCTATCTCTCTCTCTCTCTCTCCCCTGTGTCTGTCTGTCTGTCTCTCTATCTCTCTCTCTCTCTCTCTCTCCCCTGTGTCTGTTTGTCTGTCTGTCTCTGTCTCTATCTCTCTCTCCCCTGTGTCTGTCTCTATCTCTCTCTCTCCCCTGTGTCTGTCTGTCTGTCTCTCTATCTGTCTCTCTCTCTCCCCCCTGTGTCTGTCTGTCTGTCTGTCTGTCTGTCTCTCTATCTCTCTCTATCTCTCTCCCCTGTGTCTGTCTGTCTTTCTCTCTCTGTCTCTATCTCTCTCTCCCCTGTGTCTGTCTGTCTGTCTCTCTCTGTCTCTATCTCTCTCTTCTCTGTGTCTCACTGTCTCTGGCTCTGTCTGTGTTTCTGTCGCTGTGACTGTGCCTGTCTGTCTCTCTATCTCTCTCTGTCTCTCTCCCCCTGTGTCTGTCTGTCTCTGGTTCCCTCTGTGTTTCTGTCGCTGTGACTGTGC
>CM050206.1:33119411-33134411 GCA_027475355.1 Coilia nasus
TGAGAGGTGGAGAGGAGAGAATAGGATAAGGCGAAGGAGAGAGGAGGAGAGGAGGAGTGAGAGGAGGAGAGGAGGAGAGGATGAGTGAGAGGGGGAGAGGAGGAGAGGATGAGTGAGAGGAGGAGAGGAGGAGAGGATGAGTGAGAGGGGGAGAGGAGGAGAGGATGAGTGAGAGGAGGAGAGGAGGAGTGAGAGGAGGAGAGGAGGAGAGGATGAGTGAGAGGGGGAGAGGAGGAGAGGATGAGTGAGAGGAGGAGAGGAGGAGAGGATGAGTGAGAGGGGGAGAGGAGGAGAGGATGAGTGAGAGGAGGAGAGGAGGAGTGAGAGGAGGAGAGGAGGAGTGAGAGGAGGAGAGGAGGAGAGGAGGAGTGAGAGGGGGAGAGGATGAGTGAGAGGAGGAGAGGAGGAGAGGATGAGTGATAGGAGGAGAGGATGAGTGAGAGGAGGAGAGGATGAGTGATAGGAGGAGAGGAGGAGAGGATGAGTGATAGGAGGAGAGGATGAGTGAGAGGGGGAGAGGAGAAGAGGATGAGTGATAGGAGGAGAGGAGGAGAGGAGGAGTGAGAGGAGGACACCAAGAGAAAAAGTGGTTAGAGCAGAGAGAATAAACACAGATTATAATCACAGACACACACACAGGAAAAAGTGGTTAGAGCAGAGAGAATAAACACAGATTATAATCACAGACACACACACAGGAAAAAGAAGTGAAGAGAAGGGAAGAGAAAATGGTGTAAGAGTCAGAGGGCAGAAACGCAGGAGCATAAAAGGGAAGAATAGAGGGAAGAAGAGGACAAATGAGACGAAGGAATAATCAATAGAAAATAATTCACTTGGCTGCCTTGGACTATACTCATTAACCCTTTCAGCCTTAAGAGAAGTGTGTGTGTGTGTGTGTGTTTGCAGGCACGTATGCATGTGTGCATATGTGTGTATCTGCATGTGTGTGTGTGTGTGTGTGTGTGTGTGTGTGTCTGTGCGTGTATGCGGGCGCGTATGCATGTATGCATGTGTGTGTATCTACATGTGTGTGTGTGTGTGTGTGTGTCTGTGCGTGTATGCAGGCGCGTATGCATGTATGCATGTGTGTGTATCTACATGTGTGTGTGTGTGTGTCTGTGTGTGTATGCTGGCGTGTATGCATGTGTGTGTATCTGCATGTGTGTGTGTGTGTGTGTGTCTGTGCGTGTATGCGGGCGCGTATGCATGTATGCATGTATGCATGTGTGTGTATCTGCATGTGTGTGTGTGAGTGTGTGTGTGTGTGTGTATGCATGTGTACATGCGTGTATGCTGGCGTGTATGCATGTGTACATGTGTGTATCAGCGCGTGTATGTGTGTGTGTGTATGTGTGTGTGCGGGCGCGTATGCATGTGTGCATGTGTGTGTATCTGCGTGTGTGTGTGTGTGTATGTGTGTGTGCGGGCGCGTATGCATGTGTGCATGTGTGTGTATCTGCGTGTGTGTGTGTGTGTATGTGTGTGCGGGCGCGTATGCATGTGTGCATGTGTGTGTATCTGCGTGTGTGTGTGTGTGTGTATGTGTGTGTGTGCGGGCGCGTATGCATGTGTGTGTATCTGCGTGTGTGTGTGTATGTGTGTGTGTGTGCGGGCGCGTATCCATGTGTGCGTGTGTGTGTGTGTGTGTGTGTATGCATGTACGTGGGCGTGTATGCGTGTGTGTGTGTGTGTACATGCGTAAGATAGTGAGAGGGGCTATTCACTTATTTAGCATCATCAATATAATCCTGAACTGGAGTGTGAAATCGAGAGAATGCCCTTAGTCTGCATGCAATAGCACATAACCTTTACATGGGCACACACACACACACACACACACACACAGAGGGAGAGAGAGAGAGAGAGAGAGAGAGAGAGAGAGGGAGAGATAGAGAGATCCCTCTTTCCCCCCCCCCCCCTCCCTTACACACACACGCACACACAAGCGCAGTTCTGTGACCCAGTCTAAAGGGGTTGGCTTTGGTTTCACTCTGCTGGAAATGTCTGTCGAGCTGAGCTGCGGTTGGAGTTGAAGTCATGCTTGCCCACACAGTGCGATGTTGCCGGGGCCCATTTGCATTAAAATGTAGTAACCTACCGACAGCGAAGCCGCTTTATGTAACACCTAGCGAGAATTATGACACTTTCCAGGCCCATTACATAAACAACACATTATGCTCCAGCCTGTAAACTCGGCGCGCTAGGTCGATTCTGCGTTATTGCCGTTGACATTTTAATCGCCTATCCTGGTGTTGTGATCACTTCGGCAGAATGGAGTTTGTCTTTATGTGTTTCGAGCAGAAAGTTAATGCTTTACCTACATATGAAACTAAGAGGACGGAACCTGTTGATACCAAACTATTAAAAAGAAAGACTGGGCTAGATCAGAAATATGGCTATTTCATGAAATTGGCATTGCAACGCCAATTAACCAAAAGGTGTCTAAAGGTTGGATTTAAATGGGCTGGGTTATTCATTTTCAATTTCAAAGAAAAAATATCGACGTTATAATTGGAAGCATACACCCACCAACACAACCACCCCTACTTATTCAAATAACAAAACATGTTCGCATGCATTTTTAAAACAGTGCATGAGGCATTATACAATTTGAATGACCTACAAGGTTTTGAATAACGCCTTATGAAAATAACGTTTTATGGTCGACAACACAGATTCCTTTTGTGGAGTTAATTTAGGCTACAAACATAACGCTTTAACCTTGAACTAAAGACGTGC
The DNA here is from genome assembly GCA_027475355.1 of Coilia nasus. Lineage (NCBI taxonomy): Eukaryota > Metazoa > Chordata > Actinopteri > Clupeiformes > Engraulidae > Coilia > Coilia nasus. The sequence continues at coordinate 33,122,151 of CM050206.1, forward strand.
ATTCTGTTTAATGTTGTGTAAAACATATTGCAACTCACTCACCCATATGAAATAAACCTGTTCAAAGCTGCGACAGAGGTGCCGTAGTCCAGAAAAAAACACCCAGACGTGAAGTTGAAAATAGTAAAATTAAATTAGAATTAGCCTTTTAGCGTTTTCCCCAAACCACCGAAAAGAAGATAACGAGAGGAAGGATTTCGCACTTTTAGTTTTCCATTTTCTCCATTCGCAACTAACCCGGAAAGGTGATAATCCAGCCTGCGCTTGGTTGTTCCCGGCGCGCAGAAATGGCTCCGGGAAACGGAGCTCTTTTAGCGGTGTGCCTCACGCAGGATGCTCGGGTGACGGACGGAGGTGAGAGTCCTGTGCCGTAGCTCACGATGCGTCTCTCTCTCTCTCTCTCTCTCTGTCTCTCTCTCTCTCTCTCTCTCTCCCTCCCTCCACACACTCCCTCCTCCCACTCTCTTTAGCTCATCTGGTTCGCCCAGCTGCTCCCCCCACCTCTCTCTCTCTCTCTCTCTCTCTCATACACCCTCTCTCACACAAACGCGACGCCAGGAGACAGGAGCTACTAGCTTTTCTACAAACCCTAAACGAGAACGTGTCAAGGAAATAGCGCGTTCCCTCTTAAGAATACTACCGAAAACTATTGAAATAGAACAGACCTACTTAATTGCAAATAACTGGCTTTATTTTTAGTTTACCGCCCCCTGCCCACTTCTCGTCTATTCTATTCTTTATTCAGGGCACATTATGCCAGCATAAACACCATAAGAGTCCAGAATATCATGTTAATGATTATGAATAAAAGGGTTTAACGCGGTTGTGTATTAAAATGTTATACGCACTGTTTTACTGACTCTGCCGAGGCACAAGCACACAGCTTTCCGCTGAGCCACTACGAGGTCTCACATGTGGCTTCGATGAAAATAATCTCGCTAATGACTACACACTTACGAGAGATTAATAGGCGGCTCGTGACTGGCGGGCACCTAAGTGCCTCGAGATGAGCGGATGCTCTGGATGAAGGATCACCTGTGCGGGTCGCGAGGCGCCTATGTCCTGTGGTAAAGGGGAAAAATGGCAGTCAGGCGCGAGTTGGGCGGGAATCATAAATGCGCGCGGGCTACAGGGAGAGCAATCTCGTGTCTAAACGTCAGAACAGGAAGGGGGGGGGGGGCTGTGAACCACTGATCCACTTATCTGTAATGAAAGATTTAAAAGTCTTTTATAATGGATCTACCGGAGGACTGATTGAAATTTAATGTTCTCATTTTAGTCTGACCAGACCTTGTTGTCAGGTCACAACATCCATTTTGGCTGTGGAGGCGGAGGCTGACTGCAGGGAGGAGTTGGTCCTGGCCAGGCCTGCCTCTGTGCCAGCTTGGGACACATTCTGCCCACCCTCCCAGGCCCCCGCTGAACATTTAGGACCCCACCCACCATAATGACAATAATAATAATAATGTTTGTCATCATGGTCTCTGAGTGCAGGGCCTTTGGGGTCATCCTAAATACCCCACCCTCCACATTCACCCCCCATTCCCACCCTTCCTCGCTATCATCTGCAGGTGATTAGCCATAGGCACATTAGCAGTGTAGCTACACCGAGCCTCATCCTGCTCATTGGATTTCAGTGTGGCCTGCTGCTGCTAACACACACTAAGACTATCTCACTGTGGCTATCTGGGAGCATGCGAGATGCTATGCTAGTGTGGACTTTAGTCTGTGTCTGGTGTCTGGTAAGGGTGGCAGGCAGTGTGTGTGTGTGTGTTGTGTGTCAGACCGCTTACACTACGTAAGGGAATGTTCTAGAAGGAGGCTCAGAGCTTTTCTGCATCACTTATCCCAGTGTGTCGGTACAGAGTTGTGTCATTGTGTAAACACACTACTATCTAAAGCCACACAGGACAGCACAGGAGAATCGGCAACCCTATATGAGCATGCACACACACGCGCACACACACGCGTGCGCGCGCACACACACACACACACACACACACACACACACACACACACACACACACACTCATATGCATACACATACACACGCACACACACACACACACACACACACACACACACACACACACACTCATATGCATACACATACACACGCACGCACACACACACACACACACACTCGATCCTGCAGTCTGCAGTGTGTATTCCTGTCTAGGGGTGTGTGGGGTCAGGTCTGGTCTTACAAATGAGATAATTATGCAAAGGCACAACAACCTGCAGTGCCTGTGCATGTGTTACTCCTAGGCACACACATTCCTATGTATGCCATACAAATACATCCAGAATTTATTCATATGAATAGAATAGAATAGAATAGAATAGAATAGAATTCCTTTTATTGTCATTGTACACAAGTACAATGAGATTGAAAGCAGCTCATTCTCCAGTGCAGACATTTTGAATATTTACAATATATAATTAAAAAATAACAGTACAAGGAAGATAAAGAATATAAAAAGTGGGTAGGGTGCACAGTTCTGAGGCGCTACATACACATGAAGAATAAATGAGGTTTTACATACAGTGTAGTTTGCTGCACGTTAATTGCACATTGCACAGTAATGATAGCATATACAAATAGTGCACCTTATTCCAATAACACTGGATATTAATGTTGCACAGTAATGATAGTATATACAAACACACACATTATTCCAATAACACTGGATATTAATGTTGCACAGTAAGGATAGCGTATACAAATAGTGCACATTATTCCAATAACACTGGATATTAATGTTGCACAGTAATGATAGTATATACAAACACACACATTATTCCAATAACACTGGATATTAATGTTGCACAGTAGATAGTAGTAGGTGGGTAGAAGGAAGTCTGGTTTTCAAAGGGGTTAGAGCATGTGTGAGCTCAGACTGGTTATGGCTGTACAAATACACTTAGGTGGATGTATTAATATGTATGCTATACACACACACAGGTGGATGTATCCTTATGTATCCTATACACACACACAGGTGGATGTATCCATATGTATGCTATACACACACACAGGTGGATGTATTAATATGTATGCTATACACACACACAGGTGGATGTATCCATATGTATACTATACACACACACAGGTGGATGTATCCATATGTATGCTATACACACACACAGGTGGATGTATTAATATGTATGCTATACACACACACAGGTGGATGTATTAATATGTATGCCGTACAAGTACACAGGTGGATGTATCCATATGTATGCTATACACACACACAGGTGGATGTATCCTTATGTATGCCATACACGCACACAGGTGGATGTATTAATATGTATGCCGTACAAATACACTTCGGCAGATGTATGAATATGTACAGTATCCTGTAGCATGGATAGGGATGATCAGTTTGGAGCAAACAGCACAGTAAGGAGGGAAGCTATAAGAAGCTATATATACACTATATAAGCTATATAAGCACTATAAGAAGCTATATATACACTATATAAGCTATATAAGCACTATAAGAAGCTATATATACAGTACTGTGCAAAAGTTTTAGGCAGGTGTGAAAAAATCTGTCAACTACGAATGCCTTCAAAAATGGAAGTGTTAAATCATTAATGTTCATCAATCAACAAAATGCAGTGACCTAAATCAAATCAATATTTGGTGTGACCATCCTTTGTCTTCAACAGAGCATCAATTCTTCTAGGTCTACTTGCATAGAGTTTTTGAAAGAACTTTAGCTAGTAGCTTGCGCCAAACATCTTAAAGAACTAACCACAGACCTTCTGTGGCTGTAAGCTTCCTGACATATACAACCAATTTGATGTACTTGGTTGATCACACACCTGACTATTCTCCTGTAAAATCCCTGACTTTGTGTGGACCCCTGGGTGTGTACAGTTTGTGTGCACCTGCCTAAAACATGTCAAAGAACAACTTATGCCCATCAAGTCCCTACAGCCTCATGGGTGTTTAACAGTAAACATGTGGATGGCTAAAAAGATACAGTACTGGGCAAAGATGTAGACAGGTGCCTTCAAACCAGCATCAATTCACACAAAGGGGTACACACAAAGTCAGGGATTTTGCAGGAGTATAGTCAGGTGTATGATCAACCCATTACACCAAATTGGTTCTATATGTCAGGAAGCTTACATCCACAGAGGATCTGTGGTTAGTTCTTCAAGACATTTGTAGTAAGGTACCAGCCAAGTTCCTTCGAAAACTCTATACAAGTATACTTAGAAGAAGTGATGCTCTGTTGAAGGCAAAGGGTGGTCACACCAAATATTGATTTGATTTAGGTTTTTCTTTGGTTCAGTCACTGCATTTTGTTAATTGATGAACATAAATGATTAACACTTCTATTTTTGAAGGCATTCCTAGTTTACAGCATTTTTTTCCACACTTACCTAAAACTTTTGCATATTACTGTATGTATGTGTGTGTGTGTGTGTGTGTGTGTGTGTGTGTGTGTGTGTAAATAATATAAAGAATAAGTAGAGAGTCACTAATTGCAAGGATGAGGCCTCTGTGTGTGTGTGCGCGCGCACGTGTGTCTGTGAGGGAGAGAAAGAGAGGGAACAAGAGAGAGAGGTGGGTGTGTGATGGACAGAGAGAAAAAAAATTGAGAGAGAGAAATAGATACAGCACAGCACAATACAGCACAGCACAGTACAGCACAGCACAGTACAGCACAGCACAGAGGAGAACAGCACAGCACAGCACAGCACAGCACCGCACAGAGCAGAGCAGAGCAGAGCAGAGCAGAGCAGAGCAGTGCAGTGCAGTGCAGTACAGCATAACACAGAGGAGAACAGCACAGCACAGCACAGCACAGTACAGAGCAGTACAGCACAGCACAGCACCGCACAGAGCAGAGCAGTACAGCACAACACAACACAGATCAGCACAGAGCAGAGCAGCACAGTACAGCATAACACAACACAACAGCACAGCATAGCACAGCACAGCACAGAGCAGAGCAGCACAGTACAGCATAACACAACACAGCACAGCACAGCACAACACAGAGCAGAGCAGTACAGCACAGCATAACACAACACAATGCAACACAGCACAGCACCGCACAGAGCAGAGCAGTACAGCACAACACAACACAACACAGATCAGCACAGAGCAGAGCAGCACAGTACAGCATAACACAACACAACACAACACAGCACAGCACAGCACAGCACAGCACAGCACAGAGCAGAGCAGAGCAGAGCAGAGCAGAGCAGAGCAGCACAGAGCAGCACAGAGCAGAGCAGAGCAGAGCAGTGCAGTGCAGTGCAGTACAGCATAACACAGAGGAGAACAGCACAGCACAGCACAGCACAGCACAGCACAGTACAGAGAAGAACAGCACAGATCAGCACAGCACAGAGCACAGCAGAGCAGAACAGCACAGCACAGCACAGCACAGCACAGCACAACAGCAGCACAACACACATTTTTTCCTTTTGTGTTTTAACTGTATTTCCTGATGTCCTGATCTTTCACTTATCTCAACTCACCTTCTGACTTTGGTCTGGCACTCTCCTCTGTCTGTCTTGTCTCTGCCTCATATTCCCTCTCCTTCTTTCTTTCTTTCTTTTTCTCTCTCTCTTTCTCTCTCTCTCTCTCCTTCTCTCTCTATCACCTTTCTCTGTATCTCATTCTCTCCTTTTTCCCATCCCTCTCTGTCTGTCTCACCTCTCTCTCTCACACACACCTATCTTTCTTTCCCTCTCACCTCTCTCTCTGCTTTATTTAACTCTCCTGCTATCTCTTCTCTCATATTGTAACACAGATTTTTGTCCATCCTCCTCCTCCTCTCCTGCTTTTCTGCGCTTTCTCTCTCTCTCTCTCTCTCTCTCTCTCTCTCTCTCTCTCTCTCTCTCTCTCTCTCTCTCTCTCTCTCTCTCTTCTCCACAGTAAGTATATCAAGTCTCTGTGCTCAGTTGGCTTCATAAGCGCTCTTCTTCCGGTCTGGCTGTGGACTCTGTCATTCTCATACTTGCTCTTTAATCAATACTTCAGTCTGCTTACTGTACGGCGAGAACCCCTCTGATGGCGATCCTCGAATCTGCCCTTTTTAAAAATGTATATAACAGACGAGCCAGACTGCAGCAAAGCCAGGACTGGTTTTCATGTATCCAGGTGCTGAGCTGTGAGTGCACGGTACAAACGGCAAGGCCAATTAGGGGCTCAGCACAGCCAGGCAGGGGGATCTGTCAACCATGCGGGGTTTGGACACAGCCAGGCTGGGTGATCTGTGACCCACGCGGGGTGATCTGTGAACTATGTGTGGTGATGTGTGACCCATGCGGGGTGATCTGTGAACTATGTGTGGTGAGCTCTGAGGCATGAGGGGATTGGGCACACAAGGGTGATCTCTGAGCCATGTGGGGTGATCTGTGAGCCACACGGGATGATCTCTAAACCATGTGGGGTGATCTGTAAGCCATACGGGGTGATCTCTGAGCCACACGGGGTGATCTCTGAGCTATGTGGGGTGATCTCTGGGGTGAACATCTTGCAGGTGTACTCAGGTGTGCATAAAAGCAAGGTAAGGCATGATCGTCCAGATAAGTTTAATCATGTGTAAAGGCAACATCAGGTTTCCTCAGGTGCGTGTAAAGGTAAGGTCAGGTGTCCTCAGGTGTGTGAATAGGTAATGTCAGGTGTACTCAGGTGAGTTCCAGTTTGAGTATAAGGCATGTTGGGTATGCTCAGGCATCCGTAAGAACAAGGTCAGCTGTGTCCAGGTATGTATAACAGGCAAGGCCAGGTGTGCTAGGATGACCTGCTCAGGTGACTTCAGGTGCTCTCAAGGGTAACTCAGGTGTATTGAGTTTAGTGTGTAAGCCAGTGTAGTTCAGGGCCACTCAGGTGTGCACAGGGAAACTGTGATGCACCCAGATGCCCCCTCCTGGACAAAATAGCATGATTTGAAATGACAGGCCATGCCATAGATACTGCAGTGCATACACAAACAAGCCCAGGTGTGTACTGCCCTTGACGTCTGCTGACCTCATCCTGCTTCTCTTCTCTTTGTAGACAGAGTAAGCTGCCTGGGGGGTTAGACTCACCTGTCTAGGGGGTTAGACTCACCTGTCTGGGGGGTTAGACTCACCTGCTTAGGGGGTTAGACTCACCTGTCTAGGGGGTTAGACTCACCTGCCTAGGGGGTTAGACTCACCTGCCTAGGGGGTTAGACTCACCTGTCTAGGGGGTTAGACTCACCTGCTTAGGGGGTTAGACTCACCTGTCTAGGGGGTTAGACTCACCTGCTTAGGGGGTTAGACTCACCTGCCTAGGGGGTTAGACTCACCTGTCTAGGGGGTTAGACTCACCTGCCTAGGGGGTTAGACTCATCTGTCTAGGGGGTTAGACTCACCTGTCTAGGGGGTTAGACTCACCTGTCTGGGGGGTTAGACTCACCTGCCTAGGGGGTTAGACTCACCTGTCTAGGGGGTTAGACTCACCTGTCTGGGGGGTTAGACTCACCTGCCTAGGGGGTTAGACTCACCTGTCTAGGGGGTTAGACTCACCTGTCTGGGGGGTTAGACTCACCTGTCTGGGGGGTTAGACTCGCCTGTCTAGGGGGTTAGACTCACCTGTCTGGGGGGTTAGACTCACCTGCTTAGGGGGTTAGACTCACCTGTCTGGGGGGTTAGACTCACCTGTCTGGGGGGTTAGACTCACCTGCTTAGGGGGTTAGACTCACCTGCCTAGGGGGGTGACAGGACGTGCCATAGATACTGCAGTATGTATTCAAACTCAGGTGTGTACCGCCCTTGACCTCTAATGACCTTATCCTGCTTGTCTTTGGCTAGTAAAGACAGGACAGGTCATAGGTCATACAAGACACCTGGCTAGGCCAGAATCAACATTCACATGCTAAATAAGTTAACCAGGGGCAAATTTACACACAGACGAAGACACATAACCACGGTAAGCCACAGATAATCACAACACAAAACTGCTAAATAGCAATATCCTGATTCCACCATACACTGCAGTATTAGGCTAGCCAAAGATGTCCCCTCCAGTCAGAGAGGAGACCCCTCAGAGAGGAGCAATATCCTGATTGCACCATACACTGCAGTATTAGCCTAGCCAAAGATGTCCCCTCCAGTCAGAGGGGAGACCCCATATTCTCAGGGGACAGTCTCATGTCTCAACATGTCTCACTCAACATGTCTCACCTGGGGGGGAGGTGGAGAAGACCAAATAGTCTATTTTCAGATCCACAGTTGATCTCAATTTGGACTGGGAACAACTTGGCACCACTTGGAATTGTTTTGTCTGATTTAAGCTAAACTGAAGATATCACAATAGTATATTTTTCTTCCTGGTCTATTTTTACATCATCTATTTTTGTTTAAGGTCTCTGAAGAGAAACTGAGGTAAGTTCTCGTTGCAGTGTTTGCTTTTCTTTCTGGGTACCCTGAATTGACACCAGGTTGGGCCTTTCTGGAGTGCTTTGACATTATCACAGGCCCAGATGCAGACTGCAGTAGAATGCAGATGCAGTAGCAGTTCGACAGCTAGTCAGATAAGCTACTTTAAACAATGTAAGGAAGAACAGAACTGTAAAGCCCACAGCAGCTGTCTTTAAACAGTCACACCAAGTGCAGTGGAAATGAAAGCCTGCGAAAGTTCTGCCAGGAAGACGACAGCGGCTGGGACGGGCGCTGTCTCCGACCAATCAGCGTCCGCCACCTGCTTTATAATGACTTGACTAACTTACCTTTTCCGCTGCTTCAGGTGCCGACGTTTTGACGCATCCTCCTCCCTCCCCACCACCACCAGGTTGGTCCCGGTCCATCCGCCTGGGGGGAAAATTCTGGGTTCTGCTAAACGGCAACGGCTGGTTCTGCCAGATCCCAACGATGCAAGACCCAGACTGATGACCGGACCTACGCCAAAGAATATCTACTGTCTAATTAATGTTCAGTTGTTTATTTTGTCCATATAAAATTCTTTAATTGAAAATCTTATTCTCTGAGTCTTTCTGGCCGAAATGTAGTGTTGTACAAGCCCACAGGGCACAAGCACGCATTAGCCTACTTCCTTCCCTCACACTGGAAAATGTTTTCATTATCGTTTGTGATCAACTGATGTTTACCCCATCACTCGTACTCTCCCTCACTCAGTTACTTGCTGCATCTGTCACTTGTTCTAACTAGCTAAGGAATTTTTGTGAGAGACTCCCGGAGTCTATGCGGGCAGTCCTGTGGTTAGCGTTTCAGCATGCAGTCCTGTGGTTAGCGTTGTAGCAGCGTCAGCATGTAAAGGGGGTTTTGAGTGTCCAGCAGTAATGAGTGAGTGAGAGGAATGAAGTCTGACTGGTGTGACTGGACTGGCTAATCAGGAAGTGGATATTTTCACAGTGCTCGTTCCTTGCCTCGTCCAATCAGAAGATCCGCTCCTGTTAATCATTTAGTCATGCACCACAGAGTGCATAGGAAGCGCTTATTAGGGGGTGGGAAGGTGGAGAGTGGCGGGCGGTGGCGGGGATGGGGTGGGGTGGGGGTGGGAAGGTGGGGAGTGGGGGGCGGTGGCGGGGATGGGGTGGGGTTGGGTGGGAGGTAGAGGGGTAGCTGGATCAAGGTCTTCAGGGGGTGGTCTCTGTGGCCCTCTTTAGCTTATGCTAATGTGAGCCCATGGGAGGTATAGACTGCGCAGTTCCCCACATACACACACACACACACACACACACACACACACACACACACACACACACACACACACACACACACTGACTCCTGCTCCCAGCCCTGACCGTGGGAGGCATGCATTCTCGAAACAAGGCTGTGGGCTAGAGACGCACACACACACACACACACACACACACACACACACATACCCACACACAATCACACACTGACTCCTGAATCCAGCCCTGGCCGTGGGAGGCATGCTCTCGAAATAAGGCTGTGGGCTAGAGACGCACACACACACACACACACACACACACACACACACACTGACTCCTGCTGAAACAAGGCTGTGGGCTAGGGACGCTAGCCTCAGTCACCCTGTGTCAGTGGCGGCTGGTAGTCTTTCAAACAGGGGAGGCTGGTCAGTTAGGCAGATAAAACAAATGTCAATTATGGCCCACACCCTTGCCTCTGAGTCACCCCACTTTGGGCTGGGTCTCCCGTCCAGAAATTGCCCCACACACTGTACATTGTCATCAGAGTGTCACCTGGGTTCCTGGCCCAGTACTGGCCCACCTACTGTGAAATTACACATTGGTTCTTTTGGCCCAGTATTAAGTAGCCTATTGGCCAACACACTGAAATGACTTATTGGTTCTATTGGCCCAGGACTTGCCCAGCAAGCCCACAAATTGTGAAGTGACTCTTATTGTTTCTTTTGGCCCAGTACTGGCCAATATACTGTGACATCTTATTACAAAATTATTTAGTCTATTTCTGTTAATATTTTGTATGTGGGATATATTTTAAACTGTTAATAATAAGGCCTATGTTGCTTTATGCAGAAGAACCACCACCACAGCAATGTTATGTATAAGAAAATACTGCCCTCCTTTCTTTTTTTCTAAAAAAAACTGTCTGTTACCCAGTCATACCAGCTGGGCGTCTTCTCTAGGGACTCTCGATGGCAAGTAGATCTGGTTGCTAAGTTAGCTTTACCCCATTGTGCTGCTGCATCTACAGTTAGCCAGTTGACCTGGTCATACTAGGAGAGCTGAAAACAATGATGATTTCCCCCTACCTTTTTAACTAAATCAATGTTAGGCGTTGGTCTGCCCTGCTGTTTAATTCAGATTTTTTCTTTGTAAGGAAGACTACCAAATGTGTTCGCTTAAATCAAATCAAAAATCCTAGCCGCCATAATGCACAGCTTTCTTGCTAGCTGGCTAGTTTCCCCCCTCTACAGGCTATAATAAACGAACTTTTTAAACTGAAATGAAAACAAGTATCAAACTTAATAACACTATATTTACACTTTATTTACAAAATTATGTACAAAGACACTAGTGAATGGTAGGCAAAACGAATGGAGATTTCTCACCAATTCCCGATTTATGGTACTGACTGACTGAGCAGCATGAAATTCAGACGATATTTTTTAAGAAGCTGTCAATAAATATAAATCCGCTGGCTTTAACAGTTCCTCCAATCACCACACAGAGCCTCAGCCTCCTCTAGGAAGCAGTTTAGCCCGCCCTCTCCATTCACTCCCAGTGAGGCTGAGCCTCCCTGGAAGTGACGATTTTTTCAGCGTTTGTCCAATAAACGTCTAGGTTTTCGCACTAAAAGAGAGCATACTGCAAGTGCCATTGAAGTCCAGTGAGGCTGGACTGGATCACGTTGTCAAAAAAAAAAAAAAAAAAAAAAGTGAAAACTAATTGCTGAACGATTTTGTCTTGAACGCATTATACAATGCTGGAGATGAAATACCAATGTAAATACAGTATAGTAAATATAGTACAACATAGTAGTAGTAAACTACTTTCTCCATGATTTTTAGAGGAGGCTGAGCCTCCCTTGTTGTCTTAGAGCAATCGCCTCTGCCCTGTGTGTCTCTTTAGAGGGCTGGCGAGTGATGCTTGCTAAATGCACAGCCCTGTAACCGCTAGCTACTGTAACCGCTAGCTACTACTGTTACACTGACCAGTCCCCACAGGAGCCACACACACATCCACAGAGATCCGCTCACAAGTCCCCACAGACGCCACACACACATCCACTGCTATCCGCTCACAAGGGTGTCTGGTTGCACCTGTGATGTCACAAAGACAGGAAGTTGCCATGGCGTCACGCCTGTGTTCTGACCATGGAGTTTACTGGTAGCAGACCTTCTTACGTGAAACTCATGGCAATGCTAGCCTGCATCTATACTGTATTACATGCAGTCTGCACTGTGCTGCACCAGGGCTGCAATTTAACTTTGAAAAATGTTAACTTTTACCAGCCACTGACAAACAAGTGACAAAATTCACCAGCCAATTAGAATTACCTGCCTAGGGGGGTTAGACTCACCTGTCTTTAGAGGTTTAGAGTCACCTGCCTAGGGAGTTAGAGTCACCTGTTGAGGGGGCGTTAGAATCACCTACCTTTAGGGGTTAAGAGTCACCTGCCTAGGGGGTAGAATCACCTGCCTAGGGGGTTAGAGTCACCTGCCTTTAGAGGTTTAGAGTCACCTGTCTAGTTGGGTTAGAGTCACCTACCTAGGGAGTTAGATTTGCCTGCTGAGGGAGTTAGACTCACCTGTCTAGTTGGGTTAGAGTCACCTACCTAGGGAGTTAG
>CM050206.1:33144411-33146911 GCA_027475355.1 Coilia nasus
ACACACTGCACATTCCACATCAGACACAACTCACCAGTAAAGCGTACATTCCTCCTTATACAGAGCACATTCCACATCAGACACAACTCACCTGTAAAGCATACACCCCCCCCCCCCCCCCACACACACAGCACATTCCACATCAGACACAACTCACCTGTAAAGCATACATTCCTCCCCCCCACACACACTACACATTCCACATCAAACACAACTCACCTGTAAAGCCTACATTCCTCCTTATACAGAGCACATTCCACATCAAACACAACTCACCTGTAAAGCCTACATTCCTCCTTATACAGAGCACATTCCACATCAAACACAACTCACCTGTAAAGCGTACATTCCTCCTCATACAGAGCACATTCCACATCAGACACAACTCACCTGTAAAGCGTAAATTCCCTCTCCACACACACACACACTGCACATTCCACATCAAACACAACTCACCTGTAAAGCGTACATTCCCTCTCCACACACACAGAGCACATTCCACATCAGACACAACTCACCTGTAAAGCGTACATTCCCTCTCCACACACACAGAGCACATTCCACATCAGACACAACTCACCTGTAAAGCGTACATTCCTCCTCATACAGAGCACATTCCACATCAAACACAACTCACCTGTAAAGCGTACATTCCTTCCCCACACATTCCACATCAGACACAACTCACCTGTAAAGCGTACATTCCTCCTCATACAGAGCACATTCCACATCAGACACAACTCACTTGTAAAGCGTACATTCCTCCTCATACAGAGCACATTCCACATCAAACACAACTCACCTGTAAAGCGTACATTCCTCCTCATACAGAGCACATTCCACATCAAACACAACTCACCTGTAAAGCGTACATTCCTCCTCATACACAAAGGGAGGGGACGCACACCGTGCACCTCTTCATTCTGCTGTGCTGCTGATTACCCATGATGCCCCAAGCCTCTCACACCACTTCCCCCACCCAATCAGAAAGCCCCTCCAGCCAGCCACATAACAGATGAAAGACCGCCACATGACAGACACACATGCTTCACTGTTTCACCCACCCCACAGACAGGACAATAATCCCTTACCACTGCACTCAGATGTGCCACAGACAGGACAATAACCCTTACCACTGCACTCACCCACCCCACAGACAGGACAATAACCCCTACCACTGCACTCACCCACCCCACAGACAGGACAATAACCCCTACCACTGCACTCACCCACCCCACAGACAGGACAATAACCCTACCACTGCACTCACCCACCCCACAGACAGGACAATAACCCCTACCACTGCACTCACCCACCCCACAGACAGGACAATAACCCCTACCACTGCACCCACCCACCCCACAGACAGGACAATAACCCTTACCACTGCACTCACCCACCCCACAGACAGGACAATAACCCCTACCACTGCACTCACCCACCCCACAGACAGGACAATAACCCTTACCACTGCACTCACCCACCCCACAGACAGGACAATAACCCCTACCACTGCACTCACCCACCCCACAGACAGGACAATAACCCCTACCACTGCACTCACCCACCCCACAGACAGGACAATAACCCCTACCACTGCACTCACCCACCCCACAGACAGGACAATAACCCCTACCACTGCACTCACCCACCCCACAGACAGGACAATAACCCCTACCACTGCACCCACCCACCCCACAGACAGGACAATAACCCCTACCACTGCACTCACCCACCCCACAGACAGGACAATAACCCCTACCACTGCACTCAGATGTGCCACAGACAGGACAATAACCCCTACCACTGCACTCAGATGTGCCACGGGTCTGTAGAAGAGAAGAGGAGAGAAGAGAAGAGAGGAGAAGAGAAGAGGAGAGAGAAGAGAAGAGAAGAGAGGAGGAGAGGAGAGAAGAGAAGAGAAGAAGAGAAGAGAAGAGAAGAGAAGAGAGGAGAAGAGGAGAGAAGAGAAGAGAAGAGAAGAGAAGAGAAGAGAAGAGAAGAGAAGAGAGGAGGAGAGGGAGAGGAGAAGAGAAGAGAGGAGAGAAGAGAAAAGAAGAGGAGAGGAGAGAAGAGAAGAGAAGAGAAGAGAAGAGAAGAGAAGAGAAGAGAAGAGAAGAGAAGAGAAGAGAAGAGAAGAGAAGAGAAGAGAAGAGAGAGAGGAGAGAGAAGGGGGAGAAGAGGGAGAGAGTGATGGAGAGCAGAGGAGAGTAGAGGAGAGAAGAGAAGAGGAGAGGGAGAGGAGAGGAGAGAAGAGAAAAGAAAGAGGAGAGGAGAGGAGAGGAGAGGAGAGAGGATGACAGAAGAGAAGAGAGGAGAACAGAAGAGGAGAGAAGAGAAGAGAAAAGAGGAGGAGAGAGAAGAAAGAACAGAACAGAATAGAACAGAGAAGGACAGAAGAGAAGGACAGAAGAGAAGGACAGAAGAGAAGGACAAAAGCCTCCCCCTGCCACCATGTAGTGTAGGTGTGTGATGCGTACGATGGTGTGTGTGTGTGTGG
>CM050206.1:33151911-33161911 GCA_027475355.1 Coilia nasus
CACACCTTCTCCCTACACACACACACACCCTACACACACACACCTTCTCCCTACACACACCCTACACGCACACCCTACACACACACACCTTCTTTCTACAAACACACACCTTCTCCCTACACACACACACCCTACACACACACCTTCTCCCTACACACACACACCCTACACACACACCCTACACACACACACCTTCTCCCTACACACACACACACCTTCTCCCTACACACAAACCTTCTCCCTACACACACACCCTACACACACACACCTTCTCCCTACACACACACACTACACACACACACACCCAGTGTTTTCCCCAGAAATAAAAAGAAGGGTTTAAATTTTGATGTAAATACGATGGCGCGGTGGCACGGTAGCTAGGAGGATTGGTGGGCATGCACCCTGTGGAAAAAAAAAAAATCTAGAGCTAAAATGGTGCATTCTAGGAAGATCTGAAGCTAAATTTTGGTCCCAGAAGGCTGGTGGAAACATAACACTTTTAATAAAATGTTGCATTTTTTGGCGCAAATAGAACAATAATTTATATAATTTATATAATTCAATAATTTATTTTGGTAAAGGGGCTTCAGTTGTTTTTGCTTACACCATGAATATTGAATTGATAATCTTGTAGTCCGAATGTCGCCTATTAACATTAAGATTATTTTACTAACCTTTTGTTTCCTGGGACCATGAAAGCCATGGGTAGTTGTTCAACCATTCCTTGTTGAAACCAGATTTCCGTTTTTCTGTGGCCTAGGCGTTGACCTTGCTACAGCACTACTTGAAGTTGAACCCTGACCAGCAGATTCTTCCTCTGGCATGTCAGAGTCAGAGCTGTCACTAGAGTCTCTCATATCAGTGTCCGTGGGTGTTGTTGTCATGTTACTTGTAGCATCTCCAGCAATCACAGGGCCGTGATGCATGGACACAGTCTCACTGTGGCTTGTAGACTGCATTTAGCTGTAACTTCGTCAGTGGGAATGTCAGCATTCAGGTTCCCTTTCTTTTCCAAAAAAGGCTGTTATCTTTCTGTTCGACATTATTTCCGCTGATCAAATATTGGAAGTCCAACGCCTCATTTACCAATGTCGTCACGCTACGATGATTATGCCTATCACTGAGTACTACACGGTATTCCAACATGTCAAGGTTACTTCGTCTGCTGCACGTGCGCACCGTCGCAAAAAGTGGGATTATTATGGCAAGCCATTTTAACATTTAAAAGCTAAATTTGACTATCCGAAATTAACATTGTAGATATCAACATCTTTCTGACAAGTCGTAATTACATTTTTGGATAGTCGAAATTGTCATTCAAGATATCTGTAATGTAATTGTCACTAGTCGAAACGATAGATAGAGATATCTGTAATTCAGTTTTGACTAGGCAAAACTGAATTACAGATATCTGCAATTACGTAATTGAAAACGACATTCAACTCGTCACACGTCTTAAATGACAATTGCGGATATCTGTAATTCAGTTTTGACTAGGCAGAATGAAAGTTAAAGATATCTCAAACGTCATTATGACTAGTGCAAATTATTGTGCATGACGTTGCTCTATGTGTCCATCCCCGCCAAAATCAAAGAGGAAGTCCTGCAATGTGCTATCATTTCTCTCTGGCAACTCCTGTCTTGCATGGGCAGCAGCGTTAAAAAGTCACACAACTTCTCCCTCTGGCCACTCCGAAACGTTCCTTAGGTACCATAATCATTCAACAGTTAAAGGTGGATGAAGGCGCTCTGCTCCCGCCTAAACTGGGTATAGGGGTTAATTTGCATACATCTGCAACGTCATTTCGCCTAGTCAAAACTGTAATTCAAGATATCTGTAATTACATTTTGGCTAGGCAAAATGAACGTTACAGATATCTCCAATTTCAGATATCTCTAATCAAAATTCATTTGAAGATATCTATAACTTGATAATAGATATCTACAATTACATTATGACTATCCCTAACTCCAGTTTGAGATATCTACAATGTCATTTTGACTATAGACATTGGCATTTTGACCCATAGAAATGAGTGGCAAAAGTGACGTCATTTGTCCTAGGATGAATTTTTTTGTGCATATCTGAAATGACAATTACGGATAGGAAGAATGTAGTTGCGGATATCTGAAATGTTCTTTTTGACTAGGCAAAACTGAATTACAGATATCTGCAACACATATCCAGTTTAGCTTTTAAATGTTAAGATGGCTTGCCATAGTATTATCACCAATGTCATGGCCACTCTTACTGTACGTTCACACCAAAAGCGACCAAAGCGACCAGAGCGACGGAAGTCATTGTTTCTCTATGGAGGGTCGGCGAATTGGGCGAACAAAGCGAATTCGCCGGCAGCGAAGCGAACTGGGCGACTGGGCGACCAGAGCGAAAAAGAGAAGTTAAAAGTCAGTTAACTTTATGGTAATGAGCTATGACGCGGTTCGGCGAATACCGCGAATACCAATCGGAATACATTGATTTACCAACGTCCGACAATCAGGTGGGTTCGAGGAAACAAACGGTGTAACTTTAGTACCTAGTTCCTACTTTGTATTAAAAATGGCAGAGAAGCTCATCACAGCAGTGGCAGGCTCTTCGGTTCACTACGACCCAGCCCTGTTTTTCTACAGGGATGCAAACAATTCTAATTAAAAAGTAAATTGATGTACTCAGTCAGCGGCTTAAATAATTCATGAATTACTGTATGAATATGAATATTTTTCAGCTGTCAGTGCATGTAGACATTTTATACTCTTTTATTCCTTTATTAACCAAACATGTCAAAGTTCAAGTACGTCGATGTTTTGCCCTACGCATATACATGTATTGCCGCTTTTACAACTGTTGGTCGGGGAGTTTTTTTTTTGCTGCGGCCCTTTAAATGACTTGAAACGTCATGAGCGAACAAAGCGAACAAAGCGAACTCAACGACGAAGCTTCTTCAGCGACCTCGGCGACCTGGTCGCTTTGGTCGCTTTTGGTGTGAACGTACAGTTACGTACAACGTCACAGTACGTTCCTACTATCAGCTAAATATCTCCAGAGAACGTTTATGGCCACATGAAAGCTGAATTGGTACCACAGATCTTAGATTC
This sequence comes from Coilia nasus, assembly GCA_027475355.1. Lineage (NCBI taxonomy): Eukaryota > Metazoa > Chordata > Actinopteri > Clupeiformes > Engraulidae > Coilia > Coilia nasus. The sequence continues at coordinate 33,155,008 of CM050206.1, forward strand.
TGCATATAAATATAATTCAGTGTAGTGTAGTATTATCTAGAATGATGTCTGATGACAACAAATTCTTACTTCAGTGTTCCTGTAACAAGCTGACGAACTAGCTCATTGAAATGATTGGTAATGTGGTAATGCTAACAGTCATCGACTCACCTTGAATTTAACACGCTGCAATAACCTTACAACTTTATATTACTTTCTCCACTTCAGCTAATATCAGTATTAGTATCTAGGTGGGTGTTGGTGAGTAAAGTGGCAGCTTTCAGTTTAAAACATTATGTTAGCGTAGTTCGCTAGCGTTAGCGCGCTAACAACCCCATACAGGCTGCAGCCTGGTCTGAAATGAAGCTAATTTTCTGGAAATCCAAACAGTAACAACGTACACTATTAGGCTTGAAATAATCACAAATAATTGCGGATTGTGACACTTTGTTAAACAGAACCATCAAATCCAGAAAGACGTAAGGACCAATTTATTAGTTAAATTCCACGAGTGTCCCATTCAATGAAACAGTCTTGACTCTGCTCTACATAAAGGAGGATTTGCCTTTCACGCTCTCTCTCACTCTCTTTCAGCAGCTAGATGATCCGATCGCATTCTGTACACTGTGGAGAAAGTTTTCTTGCTACATGAGCATGTCCCAAGGAGAGCGTTCTCCTTCCTTCTTGTGTAGCATTTACAGTCAAAGTCAGGCAGTTTTAGTAGCCCCGAGGTTTGCGTTAAAGATCTTAGATTCTACAATACTCTCTGATACAGCTGACTGGCGGAAAAAAAGAAAGGAGCACTGTAATCGGCATGTGATTGGCCAGTTTCGCCAGTATAGGGAGGGAAAGTAATGTCATCGCCCCCCTGCTGGTTGCGTTCCCCACCTCTATATCGAAATGAATGGGATTTTTTCTTCAAAAATTACATTTCGGCTCACACTCCAAAGTTAAGATAGTGGCTTTCATATGATATGCATGCTGGGCAGTTCTATCGATTCAGGTTGTCATACTTTCTTTTTTTTCACTGATCTGAATTGTTTTTAATTTTAATTAAAAAAGCTGATAAAGGACTACACTGAACGATAGGCGCGTGTATGACGTCACTGTAAAATCTGGCGCCTGTCCAAATCTAACAGTTAGCTGCCGGCGAGAGAAGAAAGTGAAACCCAATGATTGTGTACATGAAACTCATCTGATTATAAGAATCCACAACCGTAGCTTTATGAAATCTTTATGGAATGTGAAAACTGGCATTCATTTGTTTCTCCGTGGTTGCAATCAGTCGCGAATTACAGCATGGTGAACTTGTGTTTACTGACGTAACGGGAGCGACTCAAAGTTGTAGTCCGTTTATGACAAGTTAGGCACAATTTAGATTTTTTTAAATAGGACGAAATTTCACACAATACTTTCACAGTTAGTAGATAATCCCCATATATAGCCTGAAAAATATGTCTGGTGCACAAGTTCCGTGTCATACCTTTGTGGGATTTTTAAAAAATCGGTCTATGGGATTTTTAATAGGATCGCTCTGGGGATAGGAACACCACCGCTAGGATCGCTGTGTTCCACTTTCCCTCCCTATAGTAGTTTACACACCCACCACGGAAGTTTCCTAAAAACGCAGCCTACATTTGACTACATTGGGGCTTCTTGTTCGGGGAAAATCCCGGGGGGAATGTTTTTGTGCATGATTTTTAAGCGTATCGGCATTTTATGAAAGCGTCTCGGCTAAACTTGATGCTTATCGGCGAAAAAGAAGCATATCGGTGCCGATACGCTTAGACGCTTTGGGGAAAACACTGCACCTTCTCCCCTACACACACACCTTCTCCCTACACACACACACCTTCTCCTTACACACACACCTTCTCCCTACACACACACACCTTCTCCCTACACACACACACCTTCTCCTTACACACACACCTTCTCCCTACACACACACACCTTCTCCCTACACACACCCTACACACACACCCCACACACACACACCTTCTCCCTACACACACACCTTCTCCCTACACACACATCCTACACACACACACACCTTCTCCCTACACACACACCCTACACACACACACCTTCTCCCTACACACACACACCCTACACACACACACCTTCTCCCTACACACACACACCTTCTCCCTACACACACACACACACCTACACACACACACCTTCTCCCTACACACACACACCCCTACACACACACACCTTCTCCCTACACACACACACCCTACACACACACCCTACACACACACACCTTCTCCCTACACACACACACACCTTCTCCCTACACACACACCCTACACACACACACCTTCTCCCTACACACACACTACACACACACACCTTCTCCCTACACACACACACCTTCTCCCACACACACACACTACACACACACACCTTCTCCCTACACACACACACCCTACACACACACACCTTCTCCCTACACCCGCACATTCTACCCTACAGTAGTGAGTTGGGCGGGTGGGTCAGTCCCTTCTCACGTGCAGTGACGGGGGGTAGAGGGTAGAGGGCCGTCACAGAGCAGTGAGCTGGTCCGACACAGAGCACTGTCAGGTGTGTGTGGGCAAATCCATACTCAGGGTGGGGAGTGGTGGGGGGCATAGGGTGGGCCCACACAGAGTAGGGAGCCAGGTCAAAGTCAAAGTCAAAGTCAGTTTTATTTGTCAATTTCTTCACATGTACTTGACATACAAAGGAATCGAAATTACGTTTCTCACTATCCTATGTGTTTACATAGACAACAACAACAACAACAACAACAGTAAAGTGCAAGTGCACAAGACAAGACAAATCCTAAGCTAAGTTATTGTAAATAATAAACAAAGTGCAGTTGCTTAAGGCTACTGTTACCTAGGGTTGCTAAAACTAAACCAGGTATGACAAGTCAAGACGACAAGACGAGACAAGACAAGACAACACTGAGTGTGTGCATTTAGAGGTAGTTGTTATTGTGAAAGTGATGGCTAGTGCAATAAAAATATAAATATAACAGCAGCATGTGTGTGCAATTTTGCATATGCAGAGTCTCAGTTTAGGTAAGGTGGGGGGGTGAGAGTCCAATGTCCCTAGACTTCTCCTGCCAGCCTGGTGTTCCTTCTGGCTGGGGCTAAGGGTGAGGGTGAGGAGGGGAGAGAATTCAGCAGTCTCACGGGTGAGGAGGGGAGAGAGTTCAGCAGTCTCACGGCCTGGTGGATGAAGCTGTTCGTGAGTCTGGTGGTGCGGGAGCGGAGACTCCTGTACCTCTTTCTGGAGGACAGGAGGCTGAACAGACTGTGTGCAGGGTGACTTTTATCGTTGACGATTGTGATGGCTTTGCGGGTGAGGCGGGTGGTGTAAAGGGGATGGGAGTGGTACACCAATTATCCTCTCAGCTGTTCTCACGATGCGTTGTAGAGCCTTCCTGTTGTAGTCAGTGCAGCTTCCGCCCCACACGGTGATGCAGCTGGTGAGGATGCTTTCAATGGTTCCTCTGTAAAACGTGGTCATGATGGGTGGTTGAGCACTTGCCCGCTTCAGTTTGCGCAGGAAGTAGAGACGCTGCTGTTCTTTCTTGGCCAGTGATGCAGTGTTGGTGGTCCAGGAGAGGTCATCACTGATGTGCACCCCCAGGAACTTGGTGCTGCTCACCCTCTCCACTGCAGCACCGTCGATGGTCAGTGGGGGTGTTGGGTGTGGCCTCTCTGGAAGCTGACAACAATCTCTTTGGTCTTGCTGACGTTTAGCAGGAGGTTGTTGTCTTTGCACCATCTGGTCAGAAGCTCCACCTCTTTCCTGTAGTGGGTCTCGTCGCCGTTGGAGATGAGGCCCACCAGTGTCGTATCATCTGCAAACTTCACGAGGTGGTTGGAGCTGTGGGTTGGTGTGCAGTCATGTGTCAAAAGGGTGAAGAGGAGGGGACTGAGCACACAGCCTTGTGGGGCCCCTGTGCTCAGGGTGATGCTGCTTGAGATGTTGTTGCCAACACGCACCGCTTGGGGCCTCTGGCTGAGGAAATCCAGCAGCCAGTTGCAGAGGGAGGTGCTGAGGCCCAGTTTGTCCAGTTTGCAGATTAGTTGTTGTGGTATTATGGTGTTGAACGCTGAGCTGAAGTCTATGAACAGCATTCTCACATATGAGTCTTTCTTGTCCAGGTGGGTGAGCGCTGGGTGGAGGGCAGAGCAAATTGCATCGTCTGTGGATCGTTTTGCCCTGTATGCGAACTGGTACGGGTCCAGGCTGGGGGGCAGGGTGGATTTTATGTGTGACAGGACTAGTCGTTCAAAGCACTTCATGATAATGGGTGTCAGTGCCACAGGACGGTAGTCATTGAAGCAGGATGGGGATGATTTCTTTGGCACAGGTATGATGGTGGCAGCTTTGAAGCCTGATGGCACAATGGCTTGCCTCAGGGAGGTACTAAAGATGTCTGTAAAAACATCTTTCAGCTCCTCTGCACAGTCTTTCAGCACCCTACCAGGGATGTTGTCTGAACCCGCTGCTTTCCGGGTGTTGATGGCGGAGAGTGTCCTCTTCACGCTGGCAGCAGACAGGCACAGAGGCTGGTCGTGCGAAGGTGGTGGTGTTTTCTGTGGGCGAGTGGTGTTCTGTTCCTCAAAACGTGCAAAGAATCTGTTTAGGTTGTTGAGCAGAGTGATGTCGCTCTCACAGCTTCGTGATGCAGGTTTGTAGTCTGTGATGGCCTGAATGCCCTGCCATAGGCTCTGTGCATTCTTGCTGTCCTTGAAGTGGGAGGTTATCTTGTTTGTGTACTCTCGTTTTGCTTTCCTGATGCCACGGGGACAGGTTGGCTCTCGCTGTTCTCAGGGCTGATTCATCCCCAGCTTTGAAGGCCTTGTCTCTGGCCTTCAGCAGCCTGTGGACGTCTCCTGTTAGCCATGGCTTCCGGTTGGCTCGAGTGGTGATGCTCTTGACGTGGGTCACGTCGTCGATGCATTTTGTGATGTAGGAGGTCACAGTGTCTGTGTATTCAACATCTATGAGGCTGTTGTAGGTGGCTGCTTCCTTGAACATTTCCCAGTCCGTTGTCTCAAAGCAGTCCTGTAAGGCTGAGGTCGCCTCCTGTGGCCACACTCTTACTTCTTTCAGAACAGGTTTGATGGCTTTCACTCTCTGTCTGTATGCAGGCATTAGCATAATGGTGAGGTGATCAGAGGTGCCGATGTGGGGGAGGGGGGTGGCTTTGTATGCTCCTTTGTGCTGAGTGTAAACACAGTCCAAAGTGGTGTGTCCTCTTGTTGGAAAATGGATTTGTTGATGAAACTTGGGAAGTACAGTTTTGAGATCAGCATGGTTGAAATCTCCCGCAAGGATGATGAAACCGTCTGGTTGTGCTGTTTGTTGTTCACTGATAGCCTGGTACAGTTCATTCAGCGCTGCACTTCTGTTGCTGTTGTTAGTTGGGGGGACATAAGTAGCAACCAGCAGGATCGAACCTATCTCCCTTGGCAAGTAGAAAGGGTGACACTTCACGATCATGAACTCCGCCAGAGGTGAGCAGTGTTTGTATACTACAGTGGCATCTCGGCACCAATCTATATGCACACACAGTGAGGGGGGGGTATAGGGCAGACAGGGGGTTAGGAAGGGGTGTGTTTTTACAAACAGGTTATCAGTGGAGTTATTGACGTGTGTATGAGGTGGGTGGTCTGGGGTGTGTATAATTTGATGACCTGTGTGAACTTTGAACTCTCTCCACTCGCCCGTGACTCACATTATTGATTCATGTTCATACATATAACACACACACACTCACACATACAGACATGCGCGCACACACACACACACACAAAACATACACACACACCAGAGGACATGAGGGCAACAAATCTTGTTAATTTATGGCCATAAATTGATGTTATTTATAGAGCTGACAGACAGAAAACTAAGGCAGTCGTTTCAACATTGCACACACACACACACACACACACACACACACACACACACACACACACACTTCAATAACCACTCCTTTACCAACACACACACACACATACATACACAGACAGGTGCATGCCAATCACAATCTTACACTAACACACACCAAATCTGTAAACACACAGGCGCACCAATCACATCACACCTTTGAACACATGTTCACTCAATCCCACACACACACACACACACACACACACACACACACACACACACACACCCAACCCCTGGGAGTAAACTCTTCCTTCCTTCTCCCACCCGGTGTCTCGCTGTGCTGCCTCTCTATCTCCCTGCTCCAGAGGGATCGCTACACACACACACACACACACACACACACACACAACACACACACACACACACACACTACACAAGACACAAACCAGCCTCACAGCTGGAGTCCACAGGCAGGAGAGGAGTAGAGATGATAAAATGAAAGAGAAGAGAAGAGGAGAGAGGAGAAGAGAACAGAAGAGAGGAGAAGAGAAGAGAAGAGAAGAGAAGAGAAGAGAAGAGAAGAGAAGAGAAGAGAAGAGAAGAGAAGAGAAGAGAAGAGAGGAGAGGAGGGGAGGGGAGAGGAGAGGAGAAGAGAAGAGAAGAGGGGAGAGGAGAGGAGAGAAGAGAAGAGAAGAGAGGAGAAGAGAAGAAGACAGAAGAGGAGAGCAGAGAATAGTGTCTAGCGTTTGATTGACAGTCTCCATGGTGCAGTCACAGCCTGACTCAATCTCTGGGCTGCAGGAGTGAAACTACATTACTACTGAAGGAAACACACACACACACACACACACACACACACACACACACACACACACACACACACACACACACACACACACACACACACACACACACACACACACACACACACACACACACACACACACACACACACACACACACACACACACACACACACACACACACACACACACACACACACACACACACACACTCACACACA
>CM050206.1:33199411-33206911 GCA_027475355.1 Coilia nasus
GTTGTGTATGTTCTATAAGAGAGATGAAGTGTGTGTGTGTGTGTGTGTGTGTAACCTATGTGTCTGGATGGATGTTAGTCGTATACACTGGCAAGGAGCTTTCACTCACACATACACCCACACACACACACGCACACACGTGAGGAAGTAACAGTGTTGTTTGTGAGTCTGATGACATGTCATGACCAATATGTTTACCTTCCATTACATTACACTTAGCTGACGCTCTTATCCAGAGCGACTTACAGATATTTACAGGGTGTCAGTTACAGTCCCTGGAGCAGCGTGGGGGTTAGATGCCTTGCTCAAGGGCATCCCAACCATGGGTAGGGTGGGATTTGAACCGACAACCTTCCGATTGCAAGCCCAACTCCCTAACCACTAGGCCACAGCTGCCACTGTTTAAGCACTAAAATCATTCCTGACACACACATTATTTTCCGTGAGGGGTTGGTGTGTGTGCGTGTGTGTTTTGTAATGAGAAACCAAATAGGCAGAAAATTAAAAGATTGCAGTTAGGTACCCTGAGGATGTGTGTGTGTGTGTGTGTGTGTGTGTCGTGTTAGCGTGGTTTAGGATTTACCTTCTACGTAATTTAACACACGCTCCAGGGCAGAAACCTCCTGACTTGGTGTTTGTGTGTGTGTGTGTGTGTGTGTGTGTGTGTGTGCACGTATGTGTGTGTGTGTGTGTTTACCTGATGTATATGAGTGTGTTCATGTATATAAATGTATACCTTTATACTATTTCAAATGTTCTTTGGGGCAAAATCATTTCACCACTGTGTGACTGTGTTGAAGTGCAATTGTGTGTGTGTGTGTGTTACTGTGTGTGAATGTGCAGAATCAGTACTTTAGTGCAGTCACCCATGTTTGTGTGTGTGTGTGTGTGTGTGTTACATGCTGTAAGGCAGAAGCCTCTTGCCAGAAGCCGTTAATTTCCATCTCATTATTTGAAATCATGCTTACCTTAAAATGTTGAGAGAGCGAGTGTGTGTTTTCCTGTGTGCGTATGTTTGTGCCTTTGTGTGGGTATGCTGGTGTGTGTGCATGCTGGTGTGTGTGCATGTGTGTGTGTATGTATGTGTGTGTGTGAGAGAGAGATAATGTGTTTTTCTGTGTGCGTATGTTTGTGCCTATGTGTGTGTGTATGCCGGTGTGTGTGTGTTGGTGTGTCTGCGTGCGTGCGTGCGTGCGTGCGTGCGTGCGTGTGTGCATGTGCGTGTGTGTTTGCACGCACACATAAAACATCTTTCTCCTGCACAATCCCAGAAAATTACATTTAATTTAAAATGTTATGCTCTGTGAAGAAGCAATTTGTAATTATCTCGATTATTGAATTATTATGTGTGAAAGTGTACACTTTATTTTGCCATGTTTTTGCATCTTATGTCTATTTTAATATAAGCGTTTTTGTGGTAAGTGTTTTATGACTTTTACTGGTAGAACTGAGCCAAGCCAGACCCTGCCCTGGGGCTCCACACACACACACACACACACACACACACACACACACACACACACACACACACACACACACACACACACACACACACACACACACACACACACACACACACACACACACACACACACACACGCTGTAGCTCCTCTTCCTGTGGCAGGAGGCGATTGCTCACAGCCTGAGCTCTGGTTTAATGGTGTGTGTGTGTCTGGTGTGTGTGTGTCTGGTGTGTGTGTGTGTGTGTGTGTGTGTCTGGTGTGTATGTGTGTGCGTGTGTGTGGTAAAACTGCCCCGCAGGGCCAGAGAGATAGATAAAACTGCCCCAGGGCCAGAGAGATGGGTAAAACTGCCCCGCAGGGCCAGAGAGATAGATAAAACTGCCCCAGGGCCAGAGAGATGGATAAAACTGCCCCAGGGCCAGAGAGACGGGTACAACTGCCCCAGGGCCAGAGAGATAGATAAAACTGCCCCAGGGTCAGAGAGATAGATAAAACTGCCCCAGGGCCAGAGAGATGGCTAAAAATGCCCCAGGGCCAGAGAGATAGATAAAACTGCCCCAGGGCCAGAAAGATAGGTAAAACTGCCCCAGGGCCAGAGAGATGGCTAAAAATGCCCCAGGGCCAGAGAGATAGATAAAACTGCCCCAGGGCCAGAGAGATAGGTAAAACTGCCCCGCAGGGCCAGAGAGATGGGTAAAAATGCCCCAGGGCCAGAGAGATAGATAAAACTGCCCCAGGGCCAGAGAGATGGCTAAAACTGCCCTAGGGCCAGAGAGATAGATAAAACTGCCCCAGGGCCAGAGTCAGAGGCGGTTTTTGGTATAGGCAAACCTAGGCATTTGCCTAGGGCCCCACCAAATTTGCCTTCTTTATGGGGCCCCAAATATGAGCAGCCAAGCCACGGTAAATAAATTTTAAAAAAATATTATTCCTGTAAATATCAGAATAATACTGAATTAATGTTTAAACAATATTTGTCCCAGGACACATACCCCCCTTCACTGTTGTGCATTGGACTAGTCCATATGTAGCAATGCGTGACACAACGTGACTCAAACCAAAGCGGGAACTGTAAACATGAAGCGGAATTATGAGTGGCTATGCTAAAAGAAAAAAAATGGGCAGAAAACAAAAGGAATACAGACACACTGCCAAAACTAACTTCATTTTTTACACCTGCTGCCACACACACACACACCACTCAATCTTTACTAATCAATCTTTTTTGAGAACTTTACTAACTGCTACCCTAAACACACACACACACTCTCTGTATCTCTGTGTCTCTCTCTCCCTCTCTCTCTCTCTCTCCCTCCTCACACACACACATTGTTATTCCTGTCCACATACACACAAAAAATATTTTCATCAGTCCTGTTGAAATGTAAATAGCAGTTTCCATTGGCTCCATCTCCATTTTGTATTCTAGTTCTTATAAGCACAAGATCAGGTTTTGTCTGGCAGTTTTCAAACATGATTTCAAACATGGAGCATAATAGTGCTCTCTCTCTCTCTCTATCTCTCTCATTTGATCTGAGCAATAAACAAATCATTTTAGCAAATGCTGGAGTAATCTGAAACTGATTTGCTGTGGAGAGTTAAGATCATTGTAATAAGACCATTGTTGGTGGTACTGCAGTCTTGGTTCATTGCGATAAGCCAAGAGGTATAGGGATGGTTATTTGACTTAGGTGTGTGTTTCAAATATGAGGGCCCCACATCTATATTTTGCCTAGGGCCCCCACGTGGCTAAATCCGCCTCTGGCCAGAGTGATGGGTACAACTGCCCCAGGGCCAGAGAGATGGGTACAACTGCCCCAGGACCAGAGAGACGGGTACAACTGCCCCAGGGCCAGAGAGATAGATAAAACTGCCCCAGGGCCAGAGAGATGGCTAAAACTGCCCCAGGGCCAGAGTGATGGGTACAACTGCCCCAGGGCCAGAGAGATGGGTACAACTGCCCCAGGGCCAGAGAGATGGGTACAACTGCCCCAGGGCCAGAGAGATGGGTACAACTGCCCCAGGGCCAGAGAGACGGGTACAACTGCCCCAGGGCCAGAGAGATAGATAAAACTGCCCCAGGGCCAGAGAGATGGCTAAAACTGCCCCAGGGCCAGAGAGATGGGTAAAACTGCCCCAGGGCCAGAGTGATGGGTACAACTGCCCCAGGGCCAGAGAGACGGGTACAACTGCCCCAGGGCCAGAGAGATGGGTAAAACTGCCCCAGGGCCAGAGAGACGGGTACAACTGCCCCAGAAGGCCGTTTTGTTCTCCTACCACCACCCAGTAAGATCTGGAGCAAAACTGTGGGCATTCCTCACCTTACAGCTAGTGCTGTACCAAAGATACACACATACACACACACACACACACACATGAAAGAAACACACACTGATGAAAGGCAGGCCGCAGGCCACAGGTCCAGAATGCTGTGGGTTGTGCATCTCATAACTCTGAAGCTAAGGATGTGTGCTATAGCATCAAAGCCAGGAGCTTTATGCTCTCCACACAGCATGACTAGTCACACACACACACACACACACACACACACACACACACACACACACACACCAGCACACACACACACACACACACATACACAAACATGCATCCACACAAGCTTATGCACACGCACACACACACACAAACAAACATCCACACAAAAGACACGCACACACACATGTTCACGCCAGCATGTGCACACACACACGCACTAGAGCGGAGAAACAGATGGGTGTGACCAGGTGTCAGTTAAGATCTCACACATACACAAACACACACATACACACCCACACACACACACACACTAGAGCTGAGAAAGAGATGGGTGTGACCAGGTGTCAGTTAAGATCTCACACACATACACAAACACACACACATACAAACACACACACATACACAAACACACAGACACAAACACACGTCCACACACCCACACACACACACACACTAGAGGGGAGAAAGAGATGGGTGTGACCAGGTGTCAGTTAAGATCTCATACACATACACAAACACACACACATACAAACACACACACATACACAAACACACACACACAAACACACGTCCACACACACACCCACACACACTAGAGGGGAGAAAGAGATGGGTGTGACCAGGTGTCAGTTAAGATCTCATACACATACACAAACACACACACATACCAACACACACACATACACAAACACACAAACACAAACACACGTTCACACCAGCATGTCCACACACACACACACACACACTAGAGGGGAGAAAGAGATGGGTGTGACCAGGTGTCAGTTAAGATCTCATACACATACACAAACACACACACATACCAACACACACACATACACAAACACACAAACACAAACACACGTTCACACCAGCATGTCCACACACACACACACACACACACACACACACACACACACACACACACCAGCACACACACACACACACACACATACACAAACATGCATCCACACAAGCTTATGCACACGCACACACACACACAAACAAACATCCACACAAAAGACACGCACACACACATGTTCACGCCAGCATGTGCACACACACACGCACTAGAGCGGAGAAACAGATGGGTGTGACCAGGTGTCAGTTAAGATCTCACACATACACAAACACACACATACACACCCACACACACACACACACTAGAGCTGAGAAAGAGATGGGTGTGACCAGGTGTCAGTTAAGATCTCACACACATACACAAACACACACACATACAAACACACACACATACACAAACACACAGACACAAACACACGTCCACACACCCACACACACACACACACTAGAGGGGAGAAAGAGATGGGTGTGACCAGGTGTCAGTTAAGATCTCATACACATACACAAACACACACACATACAAACACACACACATACACAAACACACACACACAAACACACGTCCACACACACACCCACACACACTAGAGGGGAGAAAGAGATGGGTGTGACCAGGTGTCAGTTAAGATCTCATACACATACACAAACACACACACATACCAACACACACACATACACAAACACACAAACACAAACACACGTTCACACCAGCATGTCCACACACACACACACACACACCCACACACACTAGAGGGGAGAAAGAGATGGGTATGACCAGGTGTCAGTTAAGATCTCACACACATAGATGTGGCTGCATGATAAAGGCTCATTACTGTATTACTAGTAACACTAAACCCCTGCAAACACACTCACTGGCAGTGGATGTGCTACGCGCTAACTGCTTCTGCTAATGAACATGCTTTAGATGCTTCTACTGAACATATGCTTTAGATGCTACTGAACATATGCTTTAGATGCTGCTACTGAACATATGCTTTAGATGCTACTGAACATATGCTTTAGATGCTGCTACTGAACATATGCTTTAGATACTGCTACTAAACATATGCTTTAGATGTTTCTGTGTTATTGCACCTGTGTGTGTGTGTGTGTGTTATTGCACCTTTGTGTCCAAGTGTGTTTGGACAGGACTCCCTGAAAGAAGAGTTACTGTAACTTAATGGGACCTTCCCTGGTTGCATAAAGTTTAAATAAAAAACTTGTAACCTTCCAACACAACTGCAGATCCCGTGAGAGCAGGGATACGTGGCTTATAGTCCTAGAGAAAGCCCTGAGGAGATAACGTGTTCACCTCAGGTCAGGTCAAATGTATTATCCCACCAGGAGAATTATGGTTCAGCCAGGAATTACAAAGACCACAGCAAAAATAAATGCAAATCAGTGCAAGTTTACTTAACAGGGAGAGTGGGGAAAGCACAAGGGTCACAAAAGAAAATAGTCAAATCCATCAATGACATCATCTGTACTTTGCCAATTTTATGGCATGTGCTGTGCTTTTAGAGGTCTTTGTGTTGATCGTGCATGACATATCTTATGCAGTTCCCGCCTTCTCGGTCCAAGATATTGGCAACTCAAAATCCCAATTTTTGCATTTACCCTTATCACTAGGTGGCGCTATGTTTCAAGTGAGTGTTTATGGGCTGGGTCGATACGCCTCTGTAACACCGTCATACTAATGCAAAATCGTTGTCTTGGGCAAAATTGTAAATGAATTATTTCACAAAACAGTTTTTCGTCACCTAGCTTCGGCGAAAAACATCGCCGCCTATGACGAAATGTCACAAAATTTAGTACACATCAAAAGAGAGATGTTTAGACTTGTCATGTCAAATTTGACCAAATTTGAGCGATTAAAAGCCAAGATATGGACTTTTGAAGAATTTTAAGCTACGTATTAAATGTTCATTGACGTGTAACTTTGAAATGGTTTATCTCAAGATAAATCCTTTGATAAATTTTTGTCAGCATTGTCTGTAGATGGCATATACCAAATTTGGTGAGATTCACATGAACGGCCTATGACGAGTTCGTTCAGATTCGTTTTCACAATGTTAAAATTTTACGGAAATTGTTTTCGTTGGAAGTGGGCGTCAACCAGTGCTTTCAATGCGTAAGGGTCAATAGATTTCACGATTAAAAAAAATTGTTGTAAACATTAGCCTTCTCCAGATAATAGGCAAAATGACATTTTTTTACAATTACAGCGCCCCCTATGGACCAAATTTTATGGCATGTGCTGTGGTGTTAGAGGTCTTTGTGGTGATCATGCATGACGTATTTTGTGCTGTTTCCACCTTCTCGGCCCAAGATCTTGGCAACTCAAAATCCCAATTTTTGCATTTACCCATATCACTAGGTGGCACTATGATTCAAGTGTTTATGGGCTGGGTCGATACGTCTCTGTAACACCGACATATCACAAAAATGTCATGTTATTGGGTAAAACGTTCATTGAGTTATTCAGCAAAAACTTTTGCCGGTCTCCCCCTCTTCGACGGACACTGGCACAGTGGGGGGGTGGCCAAAAGCTTCTAGTCGCTGAAAAAGTTCTAGGGCTACATGCCTACAAATATTCATGTCCCCCAGACTTCCAGTGTCCCAGAAACCATTGACGGAAAATTGCTGAAAAAAAAAGAAAAAAAAAAAAAAAAAACGAAAAAAA
>CM050206.1:33219411-33224411 GCA_027475355.1 Coilia nasus
CACTATCTAGACAAATAGGAGGGAGCAGGACACTATAATGGAGCCATTCTCTGGCTCTGAGTCTCCTGAAGAGGCAATGACACTCATAAGGCTGTGGAGAAGAGAGCGAGGGAAATAGAGAGAGAGAGAGCGAGAGAGAGAGAGAGAGAGACCAGAGAGAGAGAGAGAGAGAGAGAGAGAGAGAGGGAGAGAGAGAGAGAGAGAGAGAGAGAGACAGAGAGAGAGATAGAGAGGGAGAGAGAGAATCAGAGAAACAGAGAAACAGAGAGAAAGGGAGAGAGAGACAGAAAGAGAGAGACAGAGAGAGAGAGAGAGAGAGAGATAAAGAGGGAGAGAAAGACAGAGAGAAAGAGAGAGGGAGACACAGAGAGAAAGAGAGAGAGAGAGAGAGAAAGAGACAGAGACAGAGATAGAGAGAAAGAGAGAGAGAGAGAGAATCACAGAGACAGAGAGAAAGAGAGAGAAAGGAAGAGCGAGAGAGAAAGAGAGAGACAGAGAGAAAGAGAGAGAAAGAAAGAGACAGAGAGAAAGAGAGAGAGAGAGTTTGTGAATGTGTGTTTATATGTGACCTGATCTGGCAAAATTAGCCTGAAGTTGCAAATTCTAATGTTTCAGCACTGACTGATTTTGATAGAAAACCTTGAAAAAGTTTTTACTCTTTTTATGAAAACATGTTCAAAAACATCACCAACAACAAATAACCAACAACTGAAATATTAGCAGAATGTCCACCATAAAGCTGATTTTCTCAGGTTTGGAATTTTAATACGGTCATATTGGAAACAACTCTACCTTGACAACTGAACAAAAAATAATAATTTTAAAGTGCATTATCTTGTGTTTTTACTGGTACTAAAATCTCAATTTTGAAATTTTTGTTCACAGATCTGTTCACAAATGTCTCACATGTCTTACAACTAAGACCCATGTAGCTGTGAGGTGTGTGTGTGTGTGTGTGTGTGTGTGTGTGTGTGTGTGTGTGTGTGTGTGTGTGTGTGTGTGTGTGTGTGTGTGTGTGTGTGTGAAAACTGTTCTGTTCTCCATATTTTGGAGGACATCATATATCTGTGGTGTGTGTAGATGACATCATATATCTGTGATGTGTAGGTGACATCATGTATCTGTGGTGTGTGTAGGTGACATCATATGTCTGGTTGTCTAGGTGACATCCTATGTCGGGGTTGTGGTGTGTAGATGACGTCATATCTCTGTGGTGTGTCGTGGATAAAAACAGCTCTATTGACGCTAAAGTCAGCAAAAGTAGCACTCTGGAACCCTTAACAGAGAGAGACTAGTTAAGACGAGAAGTTGCAGATAATTGAAGAGTCTTTATTCACCACACCACTCGAAGCCAACAGCTTGCCTTCCAAGTCTGCTGCGCTGAGGAGATGGCGAGTGAATCGAAGTCCCACCAGGTGTTCTGCAGAAGACCCAAGATGCTGCCTCTGAGATCCCAAGAACGATCTGAACTGAGCTTTGTCTGCCACCAATATTTATACTGCTCGGCGGTGGCTCCTCCTTCCTATGTTTACCATCTCTTTGGCCAGGTGGGCTCTTATCTCAGTTCATAATTGGTGAGAAGCCCTGTTACAACCCAAAACGTAATAACTGCCAATAACGTAATAACTGCCAATAACGTAATAATTTGGGCTCATTTGAAATGTAATAAAGCCAATAACGTAATAACTTGCCAATAACGTAATAACATTTCTCTACCAGTAACGTAATAACATTTTGCCAGTAACGTAATAAGGTATTACGTTATTGGCAGGTTATTACATTATTGGCCTTACCCTAAAAAAAAGCTATGATAATGTAATAACTATGCCAATAATGTAAGAAATTTCTTTTTTTCTTACATTCATTTCAGAAAATGTCTTACTGTTGCCTCTTAAAAAGAGGGGTGACCAAATCTGCTGTCTGCCTACATGATGAGCCTATATTATTGGCTGGATATTCGGAGGGATATGTAGCACAGGTGACATCAATAGATAGTATTTGCAATGTACTTTTTCTATTCCACTGTTCATATTTCTTTTTACCTCCATCCAGCAATGTAGCATACCAATGACTGGATGTATTTTAATCTGTTAACCTCTGCATTTCCAGCATGTCCTATGTATGAAATCAAATTCTCTTACAACTAAGTTTTTATCCTAAGATTATAATAATGACAAACACATACAGTATGCTTAAATTTCTTTAATGCAAAAACTTGAACTGCAAATGTAAAACAAATAATAAGAGAATAAAGAGAATAAAGAGCACTTGAAGAGCCCTCATTGTTAGCATTTCTCATACCTGTAATAGTACATGCCATGAGAAGAAAAAGAAGAAGATAAAGAAGAATTTTGTTTAATCAGACTCCAGATGTGCAACTTGAACCAAAAAAATGTGCATAGTCGTACACTATAGTCCTACACTATAGTGCAGTGAAATCCCCTCAACAATTTATGCCTTAATGCGGTTATTCCGAAATCCTAAAAGGTCAGTGCTAAAATACCAGTTGGTTTTGAAATTTTAGATTATGGCATTTTGAAGACAACCATTTTGAAGTCATACCCCTTGTTCTGAAATGAATTCACATACTGCTTCAGCTAAAGTAATGCAGCCAGTGGCGATCCTACACTGCTTTGCTAGCATTCATAGCTACTAAGACTGTTAGCTTTTACAAAAACATGCTCTCACTACATTTGCATCACTTTCCATATACAGATTTATAACAAAATGACAAGTGTTTTATAACAAAATACCTGCATCAATATTGTTGATGAAGATCTTCAACCATCAGGCTGGACAAATGGTAAAATAAGAAACACTAATTTCAAAAAGAATGAGAACAGTTAGCCTACAGGAACCCTGATGAAGACCTTGGGGTGGAAATGCGTCCAATATTGTCTTTTTTGTCTGAGGCACTCCAGTTTCTAAGTCTGACCACCATGTTTCATCCAAGCATATATATAAGAGATGCTCTTGCGGGGAGCCTGGCACTCGAAAGTGACAGTGGACGTGACCTGTCAATCAGCATAATGAAGCTGTACAACTCTGCTGGACGCAGCAGCGGTCTCAGCACACGACTGAAAGGCTTATTATGCAAGAACAGCCGATGGATGTAGGCTTGGATTATTCTCAGTCATGTAGGCTACGGAATGTACAAGATCAAGGACATTTATTGGAAAGAGTAATGTCAGTATTATGTTATTCTACCTTATGTTTATGGTGAGTACTATGCTATGTTTTTTTTGTACATTAAACATTTTTGGGTGTCATAAGTGAGCAAGACCCCAGCATTCTCCAACTCAAACTTTTTATTTTTTAATTTTGTAGTTCATGTTTTACATTTGCAGTTCAAGTTTTTGCATTAAAGAAATTTAAGCATACTGTATGTGTTTGTCATTATTATAATCTTAGGATAAAAACTTAGTTGTAAGAGAATTTGATTTCATACATAGAACATGCTGGAAATGCAGAGGTTAACAGATTAAAATACATCCAGTCATTGGTATGCTACATTGCTGGATGGAGGTAAAAAGAAATATGAACAGTGGAATAGAAAAAGTACATAGCAAATACTATCTATTGATGTCACCTGTGCTACATATCCCTCCGAATATCCAGCCAATAATATAGGCTAATCATGTAGGCAGACAGCAGATTTGGTCACCCCTCTTTTTAAGAGGCAACATTAAGACATTTTCTGAAATGAATGTAAGAAAAAAAAAATTTCTTACATTATTGGCATAGTTATTACATTATCATAGCTTTTTTTTAGGGTAAGGCCAATAATGTAATAACCTGCCAATAACGTAATACCTTATTACGTTACTGGCAAAATGTTATTACGTTACTGGTAGAGAAATGTTATTACGTTATTGGCAAGTTATTACGTTATTGGCTTTATTACATTTCAAATGAGCCCAAATTATTACGTTATTGGCAGTTATTACGTTATTGGCAGTTATTACGTTTTGGGTTGTAACAAGCCCCTTGTTATCCTGTTTAATAAAAATATTGTTGACCAAAGTGCTGACCAGCAGGTTTCTTATCAAGCCCTAACTCTCAAAAAGCTGTATTTGGCTCATCTTAATCTCTTGGGCACTCTTCACTCCTAACATGTTTGTGAATTATTTTGGCTCTCATGTGTAATGTAATCATGTCTGCTTTTGCCAAGTTGCAATTAGTCGGTGCTCAGTTTGCAGTTCTCAGGAGGTGCCTTATCACCACCTGGCTGTCTTATCTTATTGCCGGTTGGGTCTCTGGGCCTCTGCATGTTCACCTGTGACCCCACTTCACGTACCTCTCCCAGCACCCTTCTTTCCATGTGACAGTGAAACATGTTACACATTCACACATATTCTTTACATTCTCTTTAGATTTTCCCAGAAAGCTATATTCAGCTTGTTTTCACCTCTTGAGTGCTTTTGGTATCCTAACGTGTCATTTTGGGTTTTGTCTGAAAGCCTACTTCTCGCCAATTAGCGTTTGGTTTTTGTGGCTGGTGTCTTATCTGTGTTTGACTGTCCTGTCTTATCGCCTCTTGGGTCTGCCAAGTGTCTTGGCTGCCCGCCATCAACCTCTGAGCTCTCCCCTGTGATCTCCGGCCACAGCACCTCTTCTTAACATTTAACAGTGAGACATTCATACATATTCTTTACAAACATCAGAAAGCTGTATTGAGTTCATTTCCTCTTTTGAGCATCTCTAATTCCATGATATCTTAATATGTTTAAATTATTCGTTTTCGGGTTTTCTCCTGCCTAATATATTTATAATCTTTCATTTTTGGTTTTCCTCCTGAAAGCCTATTTCTTTGCCAATTAGCGTGCAACAGGTGTCTTATCTGTGTCTCACTGTCCAGCCTTATCACCTCCTCAGAGGTTCTTGGCTGCCTGCCACCAATCTCTGAGCTCTACATTTTCTGTGACTTGATCCACAGCACCCTTTTGACAGTAAGATGTATTCTTCAGTCACACACATTATTCTTTTCAAACATCAAAAAG
>CM050206.1:33256911-33259411 GCA_027475355.1 Coilia nasus
CATTTCATTCCTCTCCTCCCCTCTCATCCCTCTCTTTTTATCCTATCTCTCAGACCTCCAAACAAACCTCCAACACACACACACACACACACACACGCACGCACACATTTTGAATTCTTTATTTGAACCCACCCATCACATTCCTGTCAAAGACAGGATTCAAATATGTTTCAGAGGTGCAATACTGCTTTGACAATCATGGGTACAAAAAACACCGCCTGCGCCACACAGCAAGGCTGCCTATTACTGCTGATACAGAGCAAAACCTTGCCTCACCCACTCTCACACACACACACACACACACACACACACACACACACACACAGCAAGGCTGCCTATTACTGCTGATACAGAGCAAAACCTTGCCAGCTGTTTGGATTTTCCTTTAGTTAGCCCTGCCAGTCGTAACCCACTCATAGTTAGTCTGTGAACATGTGCCAGACTACCGAATATCAGTACAATCAGTCGACATGAGTAGCCCAGACTGCTGATCTTTGTAAGCAGGGGCTGGTACTTGGTCATCTTATCATTCAAAGCCATGCCCATATACCCATCATAGACACACCCTATTTCGAGGACGATCACCTGCTTTCTGTTATCCACAAACACAACATCAGGGGTGTTAGGGATGTTACAAAACACATCATCGGAGCTATTAAACCATTCCGGCACTATACGTGAGTGTTTAAACATCGGCACATTATCTGGAAAGGCTGCTTTAACCGTACTGGCAATGAGGTTAACAATGTGGTCATAACGTGCAGTGTAGAGTCCCTTGTACATACTACAGCCGTTTATAATGTGTGCAACAGATTCTAGGTGCACATCATGGTCAGGATGCATTATACAGTGTGGGTGGTGGTTTTCAGGGTACCATAATGCCAAGTTGTATTTGGTCGGTAACACCAGCAATCTGGCTTTGACTGTGAAACAAAGAATGTCCTCCCCCACGGCAGCGTTTCTGTACATAGAGTGAGAGACAGAATGGTCAGCAAAGTCAAGAGATGCTAACGTTCCTTGCATTTTCAGTCCTGTCCAGTGCTGTTTTGTTGCCATCTGCTTAGTGTTAATTAGGGTTCTTCTTGCTGTTGTGTCCTGGAGTGCGTGTTGTAGTCCGTTGTAGCAGACAGTGGCCTGCACAAGAACAGATGGGTCTGTGACCACTGCATCAGATGGGTCTAGTAGGATGTGTGTGTTGTCTTTTGTCCAGTGTAGGTTGACTGCCATTCTGTTGCACAGGTCGGAGCGTACCCCAAAACCTGTGGCCTGTGTGTCCAGTTTGCTGTTGTGCTTTCTCTTGAAGCCCAGGAAGCTGTCTTGATCGGCTGTGGACAGAGGGACCTTTCTCTTGCTACAGGACACACACACAAACACACACACTCACTCACTCTGCTTTGTAGTCCTTACACTTTTCTTCTCTGCCCGTGATCATTATTTATAGAGCGGAGGTGTGATTGACAGCTTGTCAGTTTGATGTCTTGTGCATCACAAAGCTTGCCTGCGTTTCCAGTCTGTATATTATATGAGGCAGAGAAGACAGGCTGTATGTTTAGTCTGTATATTATATGAGGCAGAGAAGAGAGGCTGTGTGTTTAGTCTGTATATTATATGAGGCAGAGAAGAGAGGCTCTGTGTTTAGTCTGTATATTATATGAGGCAGAGAAGAGAGGCTCTGTGTTTAGTCTGTATATTATATGAGGCAGAGAAGAGAGGCTGTGTGTTTAGTCTGTATATTATATGAGGAAGAGAGGCTCTGTGTTTAGTCTGTATATTATATGAGGCAGAGAAGACAGGCTGTGTGTTTAGAGTCTGTATATTATATGAGGCAGAGAAGACAGGCTGCATGTTTAGTCTGTATATTATATGAGGCAGAGAAGACAGGCTCTGTGTTTAGAATTTACATATAATGTGATGAGAGGCTGTGTGTTTAGAATTTACATATAATATGATGAAAAGAAGAGAGGCTGTGTGTTTAGAGTCTGTATATTATATGAGGCAGAGAAGAGAGGCTCTGTGTTTAGTCTGTATATTATATGAGGAATAGACGAGAGGCTCTGTGTTTAGTCTGTGTATTATATGAGGAATAGAAGCTCTGTGTTTAGTCTGTATAATATATGAGGAAGAGAGGCTGTGTGTTTAGTCTGTATATTATATGAGGAAGAGAGGCTGTGTGTTTAGTCTGTATATTATATGAGGCAGAGAAGAGAGGCTGTGTGTTTAGAGTCTGTATATTATATGAGACAGAGAAGAGAGGCTCTGTGTTTAGTTTGTATATTATATGAGGAAGAGAGGCTCTGTGTTTAGTCTGTATATTATATGAGGCAGAGAAGAGAGGCTGTGTGTTTAGTCTGTATATTATATGAGGAAGAGAGGCTCTGTGTTTAGTCTGGATATTATATGAGGAATAGAAGAGAGGCTCTGTGTTTAGTCTGTGTATTATATGAGGAAGAGAGGCTCTGTGTTTAGTCTGTATATTATATGAGGAAGAGAGGCTCTGTGT
>CM050206.1:33274411-33276911 GCA_027475355.1 Coilia nasus
ACTCTTACGCTTGTCAGGCGCAACCCGATAGAATCTTGACGTATGGGATTTGCCTCACCGACGTCAATGTCGTGTTCGATCAGGCTAGTGCAAGAAGGTGTATCAGAAAATAAACATGAAAATTCCAAAATCAAAGAGCTTTTAACTCCACCTGCTGGTGTAACTCCCAAATGACTAAACAAAACATCCAGGTTCGCTAATGTTTCAGAATTGTTAAGACGTGCGTGCAAAATAGCGTCGTCGGGAACGGCGACACCACCATCCTCCGCTGCCACCGGAGAATGAGGTGGGCCCTCAACCCCTACCAGACCCACAGCTTTCACATCAGCCTTCTCCTCCACCTGAGCTGAAGAGAAATAGGGCTTTAACAGGTTAACATGACACAGTTGTGTCGCTTTCCGGCGTTCAGGGGTAGCGACCAAATAATTAACATCAGATACTTTCCGAACACAGTATATGGGCCAGAATATTTTGCTGCGAATGGAGAGCCAGGGAGAGGTAAAAGAGCGATAACTTGATCCCCAGGGCTAAAGACTCGCACTTCAGCCCTGCGATCATAATTAACATCACTATGTATAGAATGTTCAGTGGCCTTTTTCCACGCTAAAAACAGTCTTCGTCTAAAACCATGCACATACTCCGCCAAACTCGCCGGGGGATCCGACGTGTCTACCTCGCTCACTAAAACAGACAACGAAGTGCGCACCTTATGGCCGAACACCAGCTCATTGGGGCTAAAACCTGTGCTTTCCTGCACAACAGCTCGTGCCGCCAATAATAACCAAGGTAGACCATCTTCCCACTCCCGTCCCATCTCCACGCAATATGCGCGGAGCAAGGACTTGAGTGTGGAATGAAAACGTTCGAGCGCTCCTTGGCTCTGAGCATGGTAAGCAGAACTTAAATTGTGGCGGATCTGTAACTGTTTAAGCGCAGCAGCAAATGTCTTCGAGGTAAAATTAGACCCGCGATCGCTTTGGATGACTTTAGGTAACCCAAAGATCGAAACAAATTGAGACAAACACTTAATCACAGATTTTGTCGTGATGGTTCTGAGCGCATATGCAGCGGGGTACCGGGTGGCTTGACACATTATTGTAAATAGGTAATTACAGCCAGATTTAGACGGGGGCAAAGGACCTACACAGTCGATAATCAGGTGCTCAAACGGCGTGCCCACCGACGCAATGGGCTGCAGCGGAGCCGGTTTAATGTCAGCTTTAGATCTCCCAGCTACCTGACAAACATGACACGACCGCACAAACTTCGCTACATCCCTTTTAACGCGTGGCCAATAAAAGTGCTGCAACAGTCGACTGTAAGTCTTTCTGACTCCAAAGTGACCTGCAATTCCCCCATGCGCTGTAGTCAATGCTATAGCCCGATACTCCTCAGGCATCACCACCTGCACCACCTGATCTGCCACATCAGCGTCTGCAGCTGGTGACCACCTCCGAAGCAACAAGTCATCCTGCAAAAAGTAACCATAATCATTGTCGTCTTTATCCATAATCAAATCAAAATATTTCTGTAGCCCCTGATCGTGCTTCTGGGCCTTAATAATGTCTTCACGGGACAACGGTGCTGGTAGGTCGGGAATAAAGACCTGAGTTAGAGTGGTTTTAGATACCTCGGATGGCTCCGCAGCCTGCGTCCGCGCCATCGCGCGTGTCACTGCGCAAGCTGTAAAAACCTCCGGAAAATCTGCACCACATTTATCTAGCTCAGCTGATGGCACAGCTTCAGTTTTCACTACTGGCGGTGGTATAACCTGCTCAGGGAAAACACAGTCGTAAGCCAAGTTATTCCCCACAATGAGGTCAATACCATCTATCGGCAGAGATGGACGCACCGCAATGGTTACCTCGCCGTTCACAAAACCTGAAAACAGCTCTATTTTATGCAAAGGCACTGGAAAAACCTGAAGCCCAATTCCCCGAATGAGCACAACGTTCCCAGTATCAGATACAGACGAAAAGGGCAGGACTGACTGACATATGAAGCTTTCAGATGCCCCGGTATCGCGCAATACCTTTACAGGAACTCTGCGCGAGTCACCAACCAGCGCAACAAAACCCTCTGTGACAAACGGAGCATAGTCCGCCACAGTTGTCTTATCGCGGTCATCACAATGCCCATTTTCAACACTTTCGTTTTTATTCGATGACACACATAGTAGTTGACTATCCGTTTTAGCTGGAATGAACGCACCAGTCCCAGTTTTTACATTGGGCTGCTCCTGACGCGGATTACAGACCAAAGATGCGCAAAGGCCCACCTTACCGCGCTCATTTCGCTTTTGACGTTCATTCAACATCTTCAAACAGTTCCTCTTAAAGTGACCTGGCTCCAGACAAAAATGACAAACAGGCCTGTTGTCTAAATTACGGTTGTGAACTTGGTCAGAAGTTAGTGGAGTGGCTGAGTCCGACACAGCCGGTGCAGTATTAAAGCGGTTAAAGCGCTGACCCCTATAACTGTAGTCTTGACGCGGCACAAA
>CM050206.1:33284411-33286911 GCA_027475355.1 Coilia nasus
AGGTAAACATACACACTGCACCCAGACAGGTGATCCAGGAAACACAGTTGTTCTGGCCAGGTAAACATACACGCGGAACCAGTACACATAATCTGGGGACACAGACACTAGGCTACAGAGGGGTCTGCCAAGTGCCACACACACATACAATACTGCCCAGATAGGTGAGCCAAGGACACGCACACACACACACACACACACACACACAGTACTACCCAGAGAGGCAAGCCGAGGACACAAACACACACACATGTACACACGCACACACACACACACACACACACACACACACAGTACTATCCAGAGAGGCAAGCCGAGGACACAAACACACACACATGTACACACACACACACACACACACACACAACAGTACTACCCAGAAAGGCAAGCCGAGGACACACACACACACACACACACACACAGTGTCACACAGGTGGGTCAGCCAAGGCCTAAAGCAGAACCACTGCCCTGTAGAAGCTCTTTGTTTCACTGCCGTAAATAATTAAGGGAGCGAATGAAGGAGCCATTACACTGAGTCGGTCTCCTAAAAGCACCGTTTCTGGCAGCTACTTGAGCTGTTTGTGTTGCCTCCTGAGACTCATCACGAAGCAACAGGCGGACACAGAAATTCCCCTACTCTGCCTCCGTGCAGCCAGATAAGATCTGAGCCATACAACAGCCCAATCAGTATCACAGCCGGAAACACAGCCATATCACAGCCGAATCAGTCATATCACAGCCATATCACAGCTGTATCACAGCCGAATCACAGCCGTATCACAGCCGAAAGTCACCGCTGAATCAGAAGCTGCAACCTCGCCACTGACTACTCCTCTTCTGATTGGCCTAATCAGCCCCTCCTTGCCTCCTCTCCTGTCCTCCCCTCCCCTCCCCTCCTCCCCTCTCCTCTCCTTTTCCCTCCTTTCCTTCCATCTCCTCTCCCCCTCTTCCCTCCCCTCCTTTCCTCTCCCTCCCTCCTCTCCTCTCCTTTCCCCTCCTCCCCTCCAATCCTCTCCTCTCCTTTCCCCTCCTCCCTCTCCTCCCCTGTTTGCTAATCTCCTGTCCTCTCCTCCCCTCTCCTCTCCTCCCCTCTCCCCTCCCCTCTCCACTGCTCTCCTCTCCTCTCCTCTCTCCTCCCCTCTCCACTGCTCTCTCTCCTCTCCTCTTCTAAAACTTCAACAGGTTCTAAGCCCATAAATCCTCATCAGTAATGAATGGGCCAGCTTTAATTATATGCATACATTCCGCAGCAGATGAGGGTGGCGCACACAGACAACAGATAAATCAGCATCAGGGACTCAGGCTGACGCTGGTGGAGACGCCCACAGACACGCCTCAGGTCATTACGCGCTCAGTCACACACTCACACACACACACAGACACGCCTCAGGTCATTACTCGCTCAGTCACACACTCACACACACACACAGACACGCCTCAGGTCATTACTCGCTCAGTCACACTCTCACACACACACACACACACAGACACGCCTCAGGTCATTACTCGCTCAGTCACACACTCACACACACACACACACACACACACAGACACGCCTCAGGTCATTACGCGCTCACTCACACACTCACACTCACTCACACACACACACACAGACACGCCTCAGGTCATTACGCGCTCACTCTCACACTCACACAGACACGCCTCAGGTCATTACTCGCTCACACACACACACTCACGCCTCAGGTCATTACTCGCTCACTCACACACTCACACTCACTCACACACACACACACGCCTCAGGTCATTACTGGCTCACTCACACACTCACGCCTCAGGTCATTACTCGCTCACTCACACATTCACACACTCACACAGACACGCCTCAGGTCATTACTCACACACTCACACAGACACGCCTCAGGTCACTACTCACACACTCACACACTCACGCCTCAGGTCATTACTCGCTCACTCACACACTCACACACTCACACACTCACGCCTCAGGTCATTACTCACACACTCACACAGACACGCCTCAGGTCACTACTCACACACTCACGCCTCAGGTCATTACTGGCTCACTCACACACTCACGCCTCAGGTCATTACTCGCTCACTCACACACACACTCACACAGACACACCTCAGGTCATTACTCACACACTCACACACTCACGCCTCAGGTCATTACTCGCTCACTCACACACTCACACACCGCTGCGGATCGCCGTAATTACCTCCGTAATCATCTCCCAAAGATGCTTTTATTAGTGGCCAGAGTCCTAGAGGGGAGAGAGGAGAAGGGGGCGCTTGTTACCCATTCTGGAGTGGAGAGGGGAGAGAGGAGAGGAGGGCTTGTTACCCATTCTGGAGGGGAGGGGAGAGAGAGAGGGGGCTTGTTACCCATTCTGGAGGGAG
Source organism: Coilia nasus (assembly GCA_027475355.1). NCBI lineage: Eukaryota > Metazoa > Chordata > Actinopteri > Clupeiformes > Engraulidae > Coilia > Coilia nasus. The sequence goes on from CM050206.1 coordinate 33,286,794, forward strand.
AGGGGGAGTGCTTGTTACCCATCCTGGAGGAGAGGGGAGAAGGGGGTGCTTGTTACCCACCCTGGAAGGGAGAGGGGAGAGAGTGGGCTCGTTACCCATCCCGGAGGGGAGATGGGAG
>CM050206.1:33296911-33304411 GCA_027475355.1 Coilia nasus
TATATCACACTTGTATTTTTCAAAGATTCATAAAACACTCCAGTGCATCACCTGGCTCCATCAGTACACACGCGACACACACGACCTACTACATTGCTTCTGAAAGGGATCGAAAAACTGAAAGTGCTTCCTATTTGCCATTGTGATCACAGAGCACACCACAGCACATCACAGCACACCACAGCACATCACAGCACACCACAGCACACCACACCACAGCACACAATGCACACAGGCAAATTCAACCTCTGCATTTAGGCCATCACACCTGTGAGCAGGTATGGCAACCTCTGCATTCCATCACACCTGTGAGCAGGTATGGCAAAGGCAGGATGGGATATGAAAGTGTGGGCAATTACAGTTTTTGCCCATTTCTTGAACGCAATAGACATATGCATAAACCCCAGTAACATAACTTGAAGTTGTGTTGCCATGCCTTAAACACAGTGTAACCATGCCTTAAACACAAACGCTGCTTTGCACTTTGGTTGCAATTCTGCAAAACACTTGCTCCTTTTTGCAACACACTTGCTCCTGCACACTACACACTATTTCATACATACAAGACACTTCGCTCAAAAATAAAATACCGATTTATCATTGGCAAAACACATCTATTCAAAATACAAAACACATGGGCAACTGAACATACTCAGACACACACCTGAAAATACTTACTTCAAAATTGAACACCAACCAGCAAGCTACTAAAAGGCCTCAGTTGAACATACTTAGACACACACCTGAAAATGCTTACTTACGAAATTGAACACCAATCAGCCAGGTACAAAAAGGCCTCAGTTACATAGGCCATTTTGAGAACTTTGCAAGCATGGAGGCAGGGAGAGCGAGAGGCAGAGGTAGAGGAGGAGGAAGAGGAGGAGGAAGAGGAGGAGGAAGAGGAGGCGAAAGACAGAGAGAGAGAGGCAGGCGTGGTCGAAGAGGACATGCAGGGAACGTTATTTCTGAGGACATACGAGCAACTTTGGTGGACCATGTCATAAATCATGGCTTGACTATGAGGGAAGCTGGGCAGAGAGTCCACCCTAACCTAAGCCGGTACACAGGGTCATCCATAATAAGGACATTCCCACTGGAAAACAGGAATGTCTTCAGCTCTACTCTACTCAGACTGCATTTAGAGTATTTACAGTGCTGTGCCATATCACATAGCCACATCACGTGCTGTATTACAGGGTGACTAATGCTACTTTTTGAACAAAAGCGGTAGTTTTGTGAAACATACCATGATAACATGTTGAAATGACCTAGTGCTGTGCATGGCATGTACAGCACTGTAAAAAAGAAGTAAGCTAATAATTTGTGGTTGCATTTTTCCACAGAATGGCTAGAAGACCTACTGGGGCGGACGCCAGCGCCTGTCCACCCAACAGCAGGAACTTGCAACTGTAAACTTAGTTAGCGCAAACAATGCAATCTGCCTCCAACAGCTACGTGAAGAAATACTTGCAGATAGGCAAGTATTTAGTAACATTATCACTCAGGTCAGTATTCCCACTATAAGACTGATCTTGGTCAAGCACAGCATGACCATGAAACAGTTGTATAGAGTCCGATTTGAGAGGAACGATGTCAGGGTCAAAGAACTTGGACATGACTGTGTACAGGTAAGTGTTACAGTCCTTTACATTTACTATACAGAATGGAAAAGGTGCTGTCAAGTAACAGCTGAATGCACCATTGGATCAGTACCACATAGATACATTCAGGAAGCTACACAGGTACCTGTGTGGTGGAGTGGGAAGGTTCTGTATGTGTAGTAGTATAGTTGTGTGCTTTGGATCAGTACCACATAGATACATTCAGGAAGCTACACAGGTCCCTGTGTGGTGGAGGGGGGAGGTTCTGTATGTGTAGTAGTGTAGTTGTGTGCTTTGAGTACTTTGAGTGATGTCATCCACAATATGTATTTTTTGATACAGAGAATCTTGGACATGGATGCAGCTGCTCAGCCTCATGAGTTCACGTACCTTGATGAAGCTGGATTCAACCTCAGCAAGAACAGGCGACGGGGACGTAACATTATTGGCCAAAGGGCAATTGTGCATGCCCCAGGGCAGCGTGGGGGAAATATCACTTTGTGTGCCGCCATGAGTCTTCGAGGGATAGTGCACCATCATGCTAAACTAGGGTCCTATAACACACAGGACATAATCACATTTCTCAATGCACTTCGTGATGCAGTCGTACAGGACAGACCAGAGCAACCCAGGTTTGTTGTTGTTTGGGATAATGTTAGTTTCCATCGGGCTGCTCTGGTCCAAAACTGGTTCACCAACCATGATCAGTTTCAAGTTGTGTACCTCCCCCCCTTAATCGCCATTTCTCAACCCTATAGAGGATTTTTTTTCCGCTTGGAGGTGGCGCGTATATGACCGCCAACCACATGCCCGCATTCCTCTTCTGCAGGCAATGGAACGGGCCTGTGGAGACATTGAGGTGGGGTCAATCCAGGGATCCCCATATTTTCCCCGATGCTTAGCAAGAGAAAACATTGCCTGTGATGTCGATGAGATCCTGTGGCCAGACCACAACAGACGACAGGAACCATAAGCCTATGTACACACTTGTGTTTTTCTGTGTATTTTTCATTTATTTTTGCTGTGACTGAATTTACTGTTATGTACAGTATTGAATATTTCATTTTTTGGTTGTGAAAATGTACCTTCTGTGAAACTGAATAAAAACAGTAAAAATGAAAGACTGCAATGTTTTTTATAAAGTAGACTTGTGTGTTGCTGCTGATCTGACAGTAATTTCATTTGATGTGTGTGCTATTTTGTCATCAGAGTGACATTTTGACAAAGGATTGTTAGGTTTTGATAGATTGCAGAAGTAGATCTGTTGCTGTGTCTCTTCATGTCTCTTACGCGTAAAGCTAATGAGCAACATGGTGTGCAAGAGTTACATAACAAATGTCGTATTTTCCTCTTCTAGAAAAGAAATGCAAAAGAACTTTTAACAATGCATTGGGTGTTAGCCTACCTCTGTCTTCCTCTCATACACACACACACAAACACACACACCTTTTTAAGCACACACACACACCCCTTTCTTATACACACACACACGCACACATAGCCTCTTTCTCACACACACACACACCCTTTCTCACACACACTCACCCCCTCTCTCTCATACACACACACCCTTTCACACACACACACACACTTTTTCTCTCTCTCACACACACCACACACTCGCACACCCTCATACACACTTTCTCATACACACACACACGCACACACACACATAGCCTCTTTCTCACACACACACACCCTTTCTCACACACACTCACCCCCTCTCTCTCATACACACACACCCTTTCACACACACACACACACACACACACACACACACACACACACACACACACACCCTTTCACTCACACACACACACACACACACACACGCACACACACGCACACACACACACACACACACACACACACACTACCGCCTGCTGTGCCCATTTCGCCTGCATCCACTTTTCTCTCTTCCTCCCTGCCTCCTTACTTTCCCTCCATCTCTCCTGCTTTCTGTCTACTCCTCCCTCCTTCATTACTCTCCCCCTCTATTCCCTTCTTCTCTATCTCTCCTCTCTCTCTCTCTCTCCTCCCTCCTTCATTACTCTCCCCCTCTGTCTCTATTCCCTTCTTCTCTATCTCTACATAACATCACTATGTATAGTCCATTCCTCTCCCCTCCCCATCTCTCTTATTGTCTCTCTCTCACTCCATCTACTCATCTCTCTCTCTCTCTCTCTCTTTCTCTCTCACTCACACACTCTCTCACACTCTCTCTCACTCTCTCTCTCACTCTCTCTCTCACTCTCTCTCTCTCACTCTCTCTCTCACTCTCTCTCTCTCACTCTCTCTCTCTCTCACTCTCTTTCTATTTGTGTCGTTCTGTTCCTCAGTCCAACAGCCTCTCGTTGTGTATGTCTCTGTTTCCCTCAATATGTCTCAATCTCATTCTGTCTGCCTCCTCTCTTTCTTTGTTAAATTATTCCTCTCTCTCTCTCCCTTCCTCTGTCTCTACCTCTGTTCCTCCCTTTATCTCCGCTTCCATCTTATCCATCTCTCCCTCTCCCCCCCCCTCCCCCCCCCCCCCCCCCCCCCTCTCTCTCTCTCTCTCTCTCTCTCTCTCTCTCTCTCTCTCAGCAGGTGATCCAGCTAAGCCCCCGAGTGCTGCTGAGGCGAAGGTCAGCTGAAGGTCATGTGGCAGGAGGAAGGGGTGTGTGTGTGTTTGGGGTGTGTGTGTGTGTGTGTGTGTGTGTGTGGGGCAGGAGGAAGGGATGTGTGTGTGTTTGGTGTGTGTGTGTGTGTGTGGGGCAGGAGGAAGGGATGTGTGTGTGTTTGGGGTGTGTGTGTGTGTGTGTGTGTGTGTGGGGCAGGAGGAAGGAATGTGTGTGTGTTTGGGGTGTGTGTGTGTGGGGCAGGAGGAAGGGATGTGTGTGTGTTTGGGGTGTGTGTAAGGGGGGGGTAGCGCTGAGGAAATAGATGAAGGGATTTACGGAGGACAAGAGAGATTTAGGAGACACAGAGGGTAGAAGAGGGATAGTTATCTTTCACTCATCCATCTCTCATCCCCCTCTCCTCATCCTGCCACCTCTTTCCATCCTCCAGCCTCCTCCCTTCCATCATCTCATGCCATCCCTCTCTCTCTCTCCCTCTCTCCCTCTCTCCCCCATCTCATGCTATCCCTCTCTCTCTCTCCCTCTCTCCCTCATCTCATGCTATCCCTCTCTCTCTCTCCCTCTCTCCCCCATCTCATGCTATCCCTCTCTCTCTCTCCCTCTCTCCCCCATCTCATGCTATCCCTCTCTCTCTCTCCCTCTCTCCCCCATCTCATGCTATCCCTCTCTCTCTCTCCCTCTCTCTCTCCCCCATCTCATGCCATCCCTCTCTCTCTCTCCCTCTCTCCCTCATCTCATGCTATCCCTCTCTCTCTCTCCCTCCCTCTCTCCCCCATCTCATGCCATCCCTCTCTCTCTCTCTCTCCCTCTCTCCCCCATCTCATGCTATCCCTCTCTCTCTCTCCCTCTCTCCCCCATCTCATGCTATCCCTCTCTCTCTCTCCCTCTCTCCCCCATCTCATGCTATCCCTCTCTCTCTCTCCCTCTCTCCCTCATCTCATGCTATCTCTCTCCCTCTCTCCCTCTCTCCCTCATCTCATGCTATCTCTCTCCCTCTCTCCCTCTCTCCCTCATCTCATGCTATCCCTCTCTCTCTCTCCCTCTCTCCCCCATCTCATGCTATCCCTCTCTCTCTCTCCCTCTCTCCCCCATCTCATGCTATCCCTCTCTCTCTCTCCCTCTCTCCCTCATCTCATGCTATCTCTCTCCCTCTCTCCCTCTCTCCCTCATCTCATGCTATCTTTCTCCCTCTCTCCCTCTCTCCCTCATCTCATGCTATCTCTCTCCCTCTCTCCCTCTCTCCCTCATCTCATGCTATCTCTCTCCCTCTCTCCCTCTCTCCCTCATCTCATGCTATCCCTCTCTCTCTCTCCCTCTCTCCCCCATCTCATGCTATCCCTCTCTCTCTCTCCCTCTCTCCCTCATCTCATGCCATCCCTCTCTCTCTCTCCCTCTCTCCCCCATCTCATGCTATCCCTCTCTCTCTCTCCCTCTCTCCCCCATCTCATGCTATCCCTCTCTCTCTCTCCCTCTCTCCCCCATCTCATGCTATCCCTCTCTCTCTCTCCCTCTCTCCCCCATCTCATGCTATCCCTCTCTCTCTCTCCCTCTCTCCCCCATCTCATGCTATCCCTCTCTCTCTCTCCCTCTCTCCCCCATCTCATGCCATCCCTCTCTCCTCTCATCTGTGCTCAGTCTTTCTTTCTTTTCATACCCATACCATCCCTCTCTCTTCTCATCTCTCTCATTGTCTCTCATCCCCCTCTCCTCGGCCTTACTTTTCTGTCATCCGTCCACTGGGCATCTCCCTCCTCTTTATCCATCACATATTCCTCTCTCTCCTCCTCCCCTCCTCTCCTGTCTCTCCTCCTCCCCTGTCTCTCCTCCTCTCTCTCCTCTCTCTCCTCTCTCTCCTCTCTCACCTCTCTCTCTCCCCTCTCTCTCCTCTCTCTCCTCTCTCTCTCCTCTCTCCCCTCTCTCTCCTCTCTCTCCCCTCTCCTCTCATCTCTCTCCCCTCTCTCCTCTCTCTCCTCTCTCCCCTCTCCTCTCATCTCTCTCCCCTCTCCCCTCTCTCCCCTCTCTCCTCTCTCCCCTCTCTCCCCTCTCTCCTCTCTCCCCTCTCTCCCCTCTCCTCTCATCTCTCTCCCCTCTCTCCTCTCCTCCTCTCTCTCATCTCTCTCCTCCTCCCCTGTCTCTCCTCTCCTCTCTCTCCTCTGTCCCCTCTCTCTCCTCCTCTCATCTCTCTCCCCTCCTCCTCTCTCTCCTCTCTCCCCTCTCTCCCCTCTCTCTCATCTCTCTCCTCCTCCCCGGTCTCTCCTCCTCTCTCCTCCTCTCTCCCCTCTCTCCCCTCTCCTCTCATCTCTCTCCCCTCCCCCTCTCTCCCCTCTCTCTCCCCTCTCTCTCTCTCTCCCCTCTCTCCCCTCCTCCTCTCTCTCCTCTCTCCCCTCTCTCTCCTCTCTCCCCTCTCTCCTCTCTCTCTCCCCTCTCCTCTCATCTCTCTCCCCTCCTCCTCTCTCCCCTCTCTCTCCCCTCTCTCCTCTCTCCCCTCTCTCCCCTCTCCTCTCATCTCTCTCCTCTCTCTCTCCTCTCTCCCCTCTCCTCTCATCTCTCTCCCCTCTCCTCCTCTCTCTCCTCTCTCTCCTCCTCTCCTCTCTCTCCTCCTCTCCTGTCTCTCCTCTCCTCTCTCTCCTCTGTCCCCTCTCTCTCCTCCTCTCCTCTCTCTCCTTCTCTCCTCTCCTCTCTCTCCTCCTCCTCTCCTCTCTCTCCTGTACTTCAGTCGTCTTCTCCATGTGTTATTGTCTTATTTTCCTGGCTGCGTCCCTTTACTGTGTGTTTCTTATATTCTCTTCATCTTTTTGTCATCCACTCTCCTCCTTACCCTTTCCACCTTTTCTCTCTATCATTTATTCATCACTCTTTTCTCCTAACAATAACACACACTCTTTGTCCTTTTTCATTCTCTCTCTCTCTCTCTCTCTCTCTCTCTCTCTCTCTCTCTCTCTCTCTCTCTCTCATCCTCTCGTTCCCTCCTTTTCATTCATCTGGAAATAAATTCCATTACAGCAGCCAACGGGAGATGGACCAAACAAGCCATTAGGCCTCAGAGAAAGACACACACACACACTCACACACACACACACTCACACACACACAGTCACACACACACAATGCCTCAGGGACCAGTCTCTCTCTCTCTCTCTCTCTCACACACACACACACACACGCACACACGCACGCACACACGCACACACGCACACACACACAATGCCTCAGGCACCAGTGAGCAGTCCCTCCCACACACACACACACACACACACACACACACTTGAGGCCTCAGAGAC
>CM050206.1:33306911-33316911 GCA_027475355.1 Coilia nasus
CATCTCTCCCTCTCCTTCATCCCTCTCTCCCTCTATCCTTCTCCTTCATCTCTCCCTCTCCTCTCTCCATCCCTCTCTGCTCTATTCCTCAGTCCATCCTCCTCTCCTCCCCCTCCCTCCCTGTGCCTCTCCTCTTTCACCTTCTCCATCATTCTATCTCTTCTGCTCTCTCACTCTCATTTTCCCCTCCTCTCTTCCTCTGCTCATCTCTTCTTCTCCTCTCTTCCTCTGTCCCTCTCTTCTTCTCCTCTCTTCCTCTGTCCATCTCTTCTTCTCCTCTCTTCCTCTGTCCATCTCTCTCTCCCTTCCTACTCCATCTGTCTCTTTCTCTCTTCACACTTCATCTCCATCTTCTTTGCTTCTGTTATCTTCTCCTCTCTGGCCATCCATCTCTCTCCTCTCTTCTCCTCTCTTTCCCCCTCTCCTCTCCTCCTCCTTCTATCCCTTCTTCCAGCCCCTCTCCCCCCCTGTACATTCCTTTTCCTTCTACACACTTTTCCTTCATTCCCTCTATACATGACCTTACCCCCTCATCTCTCTCTCTCCACCTTATTCTATCCATCCTCTCCTCCTCCCTCTATTCATCCCCTTACCCCTCCTCTATCTCTCTCCTCCTTATTCTGTCCATCCTCTCTTCCTCCCTCTATACATGACCTTACCCCCTCATCTCTCTCCTCCTTATTCTGTCCATCCTCTCTTCCTCCCTCTATACATGACCTTACCCCCTCATCTCTCTCCTCCTTATTCTGTCCATCCTCTCTTCCTCCCTCTATACATGACCTTACCCCCTCATCTCTCTCTCTCCTCCTTATTCTCTTCATCCTCTTCTCCTCCCTCTGTTCATCCCCTTCACCTCCTCATCTCTCCCTCTCTTCCTTATTCTCTCCATCCTCTCCTCATCTCTACCTCTCCTCCTTATTCTGTCCATCCTCTCCTCATCTATCCCCCTCTTCCTTATTCTGTCCATCCTCTCCTCATCTCTCCCTCTCCTCCTTATTCTGTCCATCCTCTCCTCATCTCTCCCCCCCCTTCCTTATTCTGTCCATCCTCTCTTCCTCCCTCTATTCATCCCCTTCACCCCTCATCTCTCCCTCTCTTACTTATTCTGTCCATCCTCTCCTCATCTCTCCCTCTCTTACTTATTCTGTACATCCTCTCCTCCTCCCTCTATTCATCCCCTTCACCTCCTCATCTATCCCTCTCTTCCTTATTCTGTCCATCCACTCCTCCTCCCTCTATTCATCCCCTTCACCTCCTCATCTCTGCTCATTCTGTCCATTCCCTCTCCTCTGTATTCTCCCTCTCCATCATTCTCTCTCTCCATCATCCTCTCCTTCATTCTATCCATCATTCTCTCCATTCCCTTCCTCTTTATTCTCCTTCATCATCATCTCCTCCTGTCCTTTATTCTGTCCATCATTCTCCCTCTCCATCATCCTCTCCTCCTCTCCTTTATTCTGTCCATCATGCTGTTCTCCACCTTTCATTCTTTCTCTCCTGTATCTGCTGTATAGACTGTATGTAGACTACATTAAGACCTTGTACCTGCAGCATAATTACTTCATAAAGACTTCATTAAGACCTTGTAACTGCAGCATAAACACTACATAAAGACTACATTAAGACCTTGTACCTGCAGCATAAACACTACATAAAGACTACATTAAGACCTTGTACCTGCAGCATAAACACTGCATAAAGACTACATTAGGACCTTGTACCTGCAGCATAAACACTGCATAAAGACTACATTAAGACCTTGTAACTGCAGCATAATTACTTCATAAAGACTGCCTATCTGCTGTACAAGCACTTTATACAGACTTATTACTGTATCTGTAAAGGCTTATAAAGACTGTGCAACTGTTGCATTACAACTTTATACAAATGTCATAACTGCAGCATAAATATATCATGTAACTGCAGCATACAGACTTCATAAAGACTCAATAAAAACTGTGAATTGGCTCTGATCAACTCCCATCCAAACATTCATTTCTGATGTGAAAATGTGGCCATGAATGCGTTCACCCAGTATGGCGCTGTCCATGGTCCTGAAACTGCCTCTGTGACCACAGCACATTCTTACACAGAAGCTATTCTTCTCAGTGCAGCCCTTTACTCTATTTGCATAGACTGCAATACACTTTGTGCTGTCCATGGTCCTGAAACTGTCTCTGTGACTACAGCACATTCTTACACAGAAGCTACTCTTCTCAGGGCAGCCCTAACTAACTCTATTTGCATAGACTGCAAGACACTTTGTGCTGTCCATGGTCCTGAAACCTCCTCTGTGACCAAAGCACATTCACACACAGAAGTTAGTCTTTTTAGTTCAGCACCAACTTAATTTGCATAGACTGCAAGGCACTATGTGTTCTCATTATTAGTTGAGGCATGCAGACGTGTGAATGCCCTCGGGCACAACTTCCATTTCTCTTAGTGTAAATAAGCAAGTAAAAATGCCCCACTGTCTGGCAGGAATTATCTAAATCATTTCTTACATTTCTAATCCTCTTTCATTTTGCAAACTTTTGCAGTCCCAAGATAAAAAAAGGCCTGAAGCAAAAGCAAAACCTCCCTGCTTGGTCAACACTTTGTAACATCCCCTTTAGCAATTATCACAGCTTGTCATTCCTTTTTAAAGTGAGCTTCTGGCTGCTTTGCACAGGGTATTCCTCCCTGCAAACAGCTTCCAGATCTGCCTCATCCTTTAGTGGTGTCAGCCCCACTGCTCCTTTGAGGTCTACTCACAGATCTGCAATGAGGTTTAGGACTGCGGGAGTGTGAGACAGATCTGCAATGAGGTTTAGGATCACAGGACTGTGAGACAGATCTGCAGTGGGGTTTAGGACCACGGGACTGGGAGACAGATCTGAAATGAGGTTTAGGACTGTGGGAGTATGAGACAGATCTGCAGTGAGGTTTAGGATCACAGGACTGTGAGGCAGATCTGCAGTGGGGTTTAGGACCATGGGACTGGGAGACAGATCTGAAATGGGGTTTAGGACAACGGGACTGTGAGACAGATCTGCAGTGGGGTTTAGGACTGCGGGAGTAGGAGACAGATCTGCAGTGGGGTTTAGGACTGCGGGAGTAGGAGACAGATCTGCAGTGAGGTTTAGGATCACAGGACTGTGAGACAGATCTGCAGTGGGGTTTAGGACTGCGGGACTGTGAGACAGATCTGCACTGAGGTTTAGGACTGCGGGACTGTGAGACAGATCTGCACTGAGGTTTAGGACTGTGGGAGTATGAGAAAGATCTGCAGTGGGGTTTAGGACCACGGGACTGGGAGACAGATCTGCACTGAGGTTTAGGACTGTGGGAGGATGAGACAGATCTGCAGTGAGGTTTAGGACTGTGGGAGTATGAGACAGATCTGCAGTGAGTTTTAGGACCGCAGGAGTGTGAGGGCCATGGCAAACCCCTCAGCATGTGTGATGAGGACCCCATGTTTGGCAGTGCTGTGGAGTCCCCTTGTGGAGCCCATCCTTTTTTACCCATAGCTTCTTCACAGAGAATCACGTTTGCAGTTAGGATTTGCGAGAATTCAATTCAAGGCATTCTTGTGTGTAGTAAAATGTCCTGAGTAATGCAGACTGTGACACAAACCAAAAGCCCAATCCCTTCATCCATCCATTCCTGTGTTTCACAGCTGAAGGAGTGTTCTCTTCAGAAACTTCTGCAACATTTCTCACTGCGGCCAAACTTTCTACTTCAAGCTCATCAGTCCGCAGCAGAGTTTCCAAACTGTGTCAGCCTGTTTTAGATGTTCATTGGCATAAATTGGACTGGACAGTGGGTGTTTGTGGATGCAGCAAAGATTCTTTTCAGATCTTTTCCACGAGGCTGAGGCGTTAGAGCTTGAGGTCTGTTTGTGTGTGTGTGTGTGTGAGACTGCTCACTGGTGTCTGAGGCCTAATGTGTGTGTGTGTGTGTGTGTGTGTGTGTGTGTGTGTGTGTGTGTGTGTGACTGCTCACTGGTTTCTGAGGCCTAATGTGTGTGTGTGTGTGACTGTTCACTGGTCTCTGAGGCCGAATGTGTGTGTGTGTGTGTAAGAGGGAGAGAGAGAGAGAGAGAGAGAGCACGAGGTCTGCTTTCTCCTGCTGAAGGTCCTTTGTAGTCTGACTGTGGCTCTGGGTTGCCTTCCCAGCCATTGAGAAAAGAGAAAAAAAAAAAAAAACTTGTCTGGACTTTACCCTGACCTTCACTCACTGCTGTAAACCACAGGATGTGTGTGTGTGGGTGTGTGTGAAACCTTAGCAAACCTTACTGCATACGAGGCCAGAGATGTGAGCCCTCAAATGTCCTGGGGAGTCAAAACTTTCATACTGTGCTTGTTTACATCATTTTACTGGCAAATTGGAAAAACTAAAATATTGCACAAATCATGCTTAGCATGTTAAAAAGAATATATATTTTTAACTTCATTCCTCTAAGAGACTAGGTCTTTTCTCACTCTCTACCTACTCCCAGTATTACACATGTTTATCATGATTATCACACACACACACACACACACACACACATCGATGATTAATTTTTCATACAGCAGGGTACATCATACGAGTCACCTCTACATGCATTCCTCACAAATGGTGCTCTTAACAGCGCACACACACACACACACACACACACACGCACACACACACACACACGCACACACGCACACACGACTTACATGACGACTAGAGGAGGTAAAAGAGATTGTGAATAATTGTATTTTTCTCCTCACTAAAGTTTGCCTCATCCACTTCTCATGACGGCTCTTAGAGACAGCTTAAAGGCCAGGTGCTGCTTTTAGAGACAGCTTAAAGGCGAGGTGCAGCTCTTAGAGACAGCTTAAAGGCGAGGTGTTGCTTTTTACGTCATTATGAAATCAATGCCTGTTTGGGTAGCCAGTCGCACGTTCTAGAGGACAGACTTCAGTCCTGCACATAAGACAGAGTAACTCAGAAGCCATCTCTTGCTGTTCCCTCTTTTCCTCTTTATCTCTAGCTTTCTCTTTTACACACACACACACACAAACACACACACACACACACAATGAACCAGACTGTTTCTTTATTTATCAAAGACCATTGATGGCCAAAGGCGTCTGCTGCTCAAACCCGCACACACATACTCACTCACTAACAAACACATCACACATACTTACTCACAACACACACACACACACACGGACTAAACTAAAAAACAGCTGTGTGTGTGTGTGTGTGTGTGCGGGAGTGTAGGTAAGAGTGGGCCTGGGGCTCTGTGCACTGCTCTTGCGGATGTAATATTTATACAGAGGCCTTCCAAACTACACACACACACACACACACACACACACACACACACACACACACACACACATCTGCTTTCATAGCTACCCAGACTGCACACACACAGTTCTCCATCTGCTCTCGTGGCAATGACTCCACCTCTCCACCTAGCTCGGCAGTCTGCAGACCCCCAACCCCCCACACTTCTGCATCTCCTCTCTGAATATGTTTCAGCTATATGCACCAAGTAGGTCTCTGAAATCTCTGAGAATGATTTCTACTAATTTTATACTAATTTTGTGTTTTTATGCTTGCACTCTTTTACTTTTATGCTTTTACTGTACACTTATTTTATCTTTTATGCTTTTACACTTACTTTATCTTTTATGTTTTTATATATTGTCCTTTGCTTTTATTTTTGTGAAGCACACTGGATTGCCATTGTGTATTGCCTTGCCTTGCCTCTGGATGTTTAGGTGCAAGAACTAGCACCAAAAGCCAACAAAGCACTCTTTTATTGATATCTTTGCTGTTTCCTAATATTGTGTAGCTGTACTGTAGCTAGCCTCAGGATTGAGCTGTACTGTAGCTAACCATGACAGCCTCAGGATTGATTTATATACTGTAGCTAACCATGATAGCCTCAGGATTGATTTATATACTGTAGCTAACCATGACAGTCTCAGGTTGATACATATACTGTAGCTAACCATGACAGCCTCAGGTTGATACATATACTGTAGCTAACCATGACAGCCTCAGGATTGAGATGTACTGTAGCTAACCATGATAGCCTCAGGAGTGATTTATATACTGTAGCTAACCATCACAGCCTCAGGATTGATTTATATACTGCAGCTAACCATGATAGCCTCAGGATTGAGATGTACTGTAGCTAACCATGACAGCCTCAGGATTGATTTATATACTGCAGCTAACCATGATAGCCTCAGGATTGAGATGCACTGTAGCTAACCATGACAGCCTCAGGATTGATTTATATACTGCAGCTAACCATGACAGTCTCAGGTTGATACATATACTGTAGCTAACCATGATAGCCTCAGGATTGATTTATATACTGTAGCTAACCATGACAGTCTCAGGTTGATACATATACTGTAGCTAACCATGACAGCCTCAGGATTGATTTATATACTGCAGCTAACCATGATAGCCTCAGAATTGATTTATATACTGTAGCTAACCATGACAGTCTCAGGTTGATACATATACTGTAGCTAACCATGATAGCCTCAGGATTGATTTATATACTGTAGCTAACCATGACAGTCTCAGGTTGATACATATACTGTAGCTAACCATGACAGCCTCAGGTTGATACATATACTGTAGCTAACCATGACAGCCTCAGGATTGAGATGTACTGTAGCTAACCATGATAGCCTCAGGAGTGATTTATATACTGTAGCTAACCATCACAGCCTCAGGATTGATTTATATACTGCAGCTAACCATGATAGCCTCAGGATTGAGATGTACTGTAGCTAACCATGACAGCCTCAGGATTGATTTATATACTGCAGCTAACCATGATAGCCTCAGGATTGAGATGCACTGTAGCTAACCATGACAGCCTCAGGATTGATTTATATACTGTAGCTAACCATGACAGCCTCAGGATTGAGGTGTACTGTAGCTAACCATGACAGCCTCAGGTTGATACATATACTGTAGCTAACCATGATAGCCTCAGGATTGAGATGTACTGTAGCTAACCATGATAGCCTCAGGATTGAGGTGTACTGTAGCTAACCATGACAGCCTCAGGTTGATACATATACTGTAGCTAACCATGACAGCCTCAGGATTGATTTATATACTGTAGCTAACCATGATAGCCTCAGGATTGAGATGCACTGCAGCTAACCATGATGGTTCTGGAGGATGAGGAAGTGGACATTAGCTGTATTGTAGCTAGCAGTACTGTTAGGTTAGCTGTACTGTAGCTAACCATAATGGTTCTATTGGATCAGGAAATGGCCATTAGAGGCCGGAGCTGTACCCAAACTCCCCTCCTCCAAACCCAGACAGACTGTCAGATGCTTTAAATAGCTGAGGTCACACCTCTATGCCTGCACAGCAGGTGGTGTGGTGTGTGTATGTGTGTGCATGTGTGTGTGTGTGTCTGCGTGTGTGTGTGTGCGCATGCGTGTGTGTGTGTGTGTGTGTGTGTGTGTGTGTGTGTGCTGGGTGTTTTCCTCCGTCTTTGGCTGTTATTGATGAGCAGTGTGTGTGTGTGTGTGTGTGTGCTGGGTGTGTGTGTGTGTGTGTGTTTTCCTCCATCTTTGGCTGTTATTGATGAGCAGAGACCTTGATTCAGCTCTGCTAATGAGAGGCAAAGGCTAATTAGAGGCTAAGGCTAATGACAGGCTAAGGCTAATGACAGGCTAAGGGCAGGTGGCTGGAAAGTTGTTTATCGGATGCTGGAGCCCATTTCATTGACGGTCTGTAATTAAAGAGCTCAGATTCAGCAGATAAAACAGCAGTCAGATGAGCCTGTTTGTAATCTGCCATGCAGAACCACTTATTCAACCGATGAGAAACTAACTGCAATTGATGTGTGTATCTGATGTGTGCCTGGTGTTTCCATTGCGTGCGTGTGTGTGTGTTTGTGTAAAAGTGTGTGTGGATGTGCGTTTGTGTGTGTAAATGTGTGTATGTCCTTGTGTGGTGGTTTCCAAGCAACAATGCATTAAAAGCAGTTTCAGGTTGTAAATAGGCTTTGAAGGAAGCTTAAAGAGAAACAAGGTTCTGACCAAAGATAGTTCATGTCCGAGAGAGAACCAGTATTGGTCTAGACAGGGCTTGGATGGATGGATGGATGGATGGATGGATGGATGGATGGATGGATGGATGGATGGATGGATGGATGGATGGATGGATGGATGGATGGATGGATGGTCTAGACAAGGCTGGGATGGATGGATGGATGGATGGATGGATGGATGGATGGATGGATGGATGGATGGATAGAACCAGTATTGGTCTAGACAGGGCTCAGATAGATGGATGGATGGATGGATGGATGGATGGATGGATGGATGGATGGATGGATGGATGGTCTAGACAAGGCTGGGATGGATGGATGGATGGATGGATGGATAGATAGAACCAGTATTGGTCTAGACAGGGCTCAGATAGATGGATGGGTGGATAGATGGATGAATGGATGGATGGATGGATAGAGAGAACCAGTTTTGGTCTAGACAGGGCTTGGATGGATGGATGGATGGATGGATGGATGGATAGACAGAACCAGTATTGATATAGACAGGACTCATAAGGTCTGCTGGAGTCCATGTGCAAGGCTGACACCAAACTGAACCAATTGTTTGGACCAGAGACAGTTCATGTTGACACCAGGACCCTAGAACCAGAACTAACTTCAAAAATGTGTCAAAATCAGAAGCAGGTTCAGACCAGAATCCAAATCAGACACTCAAAATAGTCTCATTGGAAGAACTCTACAAATAAAAAAGAAATAAATAAAATTAAATTAAAAAGCAAAGCCTCAACTACAATGGCAAGAAAGATTTGTCTGTTTTATTCATTTAGTTCTATGAGTTAGTCGCCAATCTAGCGTTGTGTTACTTCTCAGGGGTACAATTAGGGGCTCATTGCAAACATTAGTAGGGGAATGTTCTTAACGTCAAACGTGGTTGCAGAAATTGCATTATACATGTAGTTCATATAAGAACAAGAGCCGACTGCCAACCAAAGAGAGTTCATATGAGGTGAGATGAGTCCATGTTCATATGAGGTGAGATGTGTGCTGGAGTCCCTGTTTATATGAAGTCAGGTGAGATGTGTGCTGCTTATATGAGGTGAGATGTGTGCTGCTTATATGAGGTGAGATGTGTGCTGCTTATATGAGGTGAGATGTGTGCTGCTTATATGAGGTGAGATGTGTGCTGCCTATATGAGGTGAGATGTGTGCTGCCTATATGAGGTGAGATGTGTGCTGGGTGCTGCTTATATGAGGTGAGATGTGTGCTGCTTATATGAGGTGAGATGTGTGCTGCCTATATGAGGTGAGATGAGTCCCTGTTCAGATATTCACTTTTGCGTTGCTGACTAGAAACGGTGATGTGTGTTCTGTGACATGGAACTATTTGTGATGTCGGATGAAGATGGAGTTGTTTATCATCTGTCCAACAGGTGATTCTGTGGCAGAGCAGAGCAGAGCAAGTGTGTGTGTGTGTGTGTGTGTGTGTGTGTGTGTGTGTGTGTGTGTGTGTGTGTGTGTGCTCTGGGGTAGAACCGGAACTGAACCAGAACATCCAGCCATCTGGGCTGAGAGGAGTAAATGAGTCCATCCCTCATGTTGGTCAGACAGCTACAACATCTGGGTCTCCACACACACACACACACACACACACACACACACACACACACACACACACACACCGCTGAAGGACATGCCAAGGTCACCTGTAACTAACTGAGAGAACATTACACAGGAGCAGCTGGGACACATTGGATTGCTGGTGGCAGACACACACACACACACACACCATTAGTGGTACACACAATGAAAACACACACACACACACACACACACACACACAACAAAGGTGCCATGCTGGAGGCAGACCCACATGAACACAGACAGAAACACAAGGCACATGCACACAGCCAGAGGCACATACACACAGCCAGACGCACATACACACACACACACAGCCAGACGCACATACACACACACAGC
>CM050206.1:33324411-33326911 GCA_027475355.1 Coilia nasus
GCAGGTAGGAGAGCAGCGGAAAGCAAACGTACCTTTGGTAGACGGCAGATGAAGAGATGGTGGATGAGGGCAGGTGTGTAGGGCAGGTGGAGTAGGGCAGGTGAGTAGGGCAGGTGTGTAGGGCAGGTGAGTAGGCCAGGTGAGTATGCAGGTAGGTCAGGGAGAGCAGAGGAAAGCAAAGGACACAAACAGGTGGTGTCCAGTAATCCGGGTTTGTGTTGAAAGGTAAGATTCAAACTCACCATATAAAAAACAATCTAGTCTCAATAAAGTCTCATGCAGTCAAATATAGTCCAAATGTAGTCAGTTGAAGCCAAGAATAGCCAAATTCAGCCAGTAAAGAACTTCAAGCTGCCAAGCCGTCACATCCTTTGTTCTATGCTAGGGCTGAGTTCAAAGGTCAACGGCGGCCATTTTAACTACAGGGGCTACCACACGCTAACAAAATAAAAGTCTTCACTAGTACAGCCTTGCTCCTGTGGCACACATATCTAGTTTAAATAAATGGAGAAATTGCCCCTACAGTGTTTGTGTGTGTGTGTGTGTGTGTGTGTGTGTGTGTGTACTCCTCTTAGTTTTTTTTCTTCTTGCTAGGCTTACCAAGTAACCCTGCATCTTTTGTCTTTATTTTCTCTCCTACATCTCTCCCTTTTCTCTGTGTGTGCGTGTGTGTGCATGCGCGCGCACGTGTGTGTGTGTGTGTTTGTGTGTGTGTGTGTGTGTGTATGCGTGCGTGCGTGTGTGTGTGTGTCCTCTTCGTTTTCTCCTCTCCATCCCGTATTGTCCATCTAACACACACACTGGTCTAGACTAGACTAGACTGCTAAACTTAGTCTCTCCATCTAACACACACACTAGTTCAGACTAGACTAGACTGCTAAACTTAGTCTCTCCATATAACATACACACTGGTCTAGACTAGACTAGACTGCTAAACTTAGTCTCTCCATCTAACACACACACTAATCCAGACTAGACTAGACTGCTATGCTAAACTTAGTCTCTCCATCTAACACACACACTAGTTTACACTAGACTAGACTGCTAAACTTAGTCTCTCCATCTAACACACACACTGGTCTAGACTAGACTAGACTAGACTGCTATGCTAAACCTAGTCTCTCCATCTAACACACACACTGGTCTAGACTAGACTAGACTAGACTGCTATGCTAAACTTAGTCTCTCCATCTAACACACACACTAGTTTACACTAGACTAGACTGCTAAACTTAGTCTCTCCATCTAACACACACACTGGTCTAGACTAGACTAGACTAGACTGCTATGCTAAACTTAGTCTCTCCATCTAACACACACACACTGGTCTAGACTAGACTGCTATGCTAAACTTAGTCTCTCCATCTAACACACACACTGGTCTAGACTAGACTGCTATGCTAAACTTAGTCTCTCCATCTAACACACACACTGGTCTAGACTAGACTGCTATGCTAAACTTAGTCTCTCCATCTAACACACACACTGTTATAGACTAGACTGCTATGCTAAACTTAGTCTCTCCATCTAACACACACACTGGTCTAGACTAGACTGCTATGCTAAACTTAGTCTCTCCATCTAACACACACACTGGTGTAGACTAGACTAGACTAGACTGCTAAACTTAGTCTCTCCATCTAACACACACACTGGTCTAGACTAGACTAGATTAGACTGCTATGCTAAACTTAGTCTCTCCATCTAACACACACACTGGTCTAGACTAGACTGCTATGCTAAACTTAGTCTCTCCATCTAACACACACACTGGTCTAGACTAGACTGCTATGCTAAACTTAGTCTCTCCATTTAACACACACACTGGTCTAGACTAGACTGCTATAGTTATTCTCTCATTATGTCCTCTTCTAAGTCTTTCTCTGTCTTATTTTTACAGCTGATTCTTCCCTCCCGTTCCTGTAATGTCTCTTTCAGTCCGCCACTCTCTTTCAGTCTGCCACTCTGTCTTTCAGTCTGCCACTCTGTCTTTCTGGTTATTCCTTCTTTTTCTCTCCCCTGCTTGCACTCATTCTCCCTCCCTCGTTCTCCCTTCCTCGTTCTCTCTCCCTCGTTCTCTCCTCCCATCTTATCCTGAATGTCTCGCTGGATTACAAGGGCTTTCATCTTTGCAAAGAGGGAGTGTGTTCCAACAGCATTTGCATCAGCAGAGCTCAGGAGGAGATGGGTGTAAAAGTCTGTATACTCTTGCTCAACACATTACATCATTATCCAGCATCAGTGTGGATCTTTTCATTAGTAACAACATTCTGTGTTAGAACATTCACCACAGGTCAGTTTCGTCAGACTGTGTTTGTGCGTCAGTAAGATTACAGGACTGTCTGGCCATCCGGCCAAATGCATCACACAGAAACAAGATAACAACTCAGTGTCTCAGCCTCTCTCTGTCTCTCCCCCTCCTCTCCTCCCCCTCTCTCTGTCTGTCATCCTCCTCTCCTCTCCTCCTCCCCCTCTCTCTGTCTCTCCCCCTCCTCTCCTC
>CM050206.1:33331911-33334411 GCA_027475355.1 Coilia nasus
CATAGTATGTCTGGAGCAGGAAGACAGACACAGTATGCCTAGAGCAGCGAGACAGGTAGACAGACATAGTATGTCTGGAGCAGGAAGACAGACACAGCATGCCTAGAGCAGTGAGACAGGTAGACAGACAGTATGCCTAGAGCAGTGAGACAGGTAGACAGACATAGCATGCCTAGAGCAGGGAGACAAGCAGACAAGTAGACAGACATAGCATGCCTAGAGCAGTGAGACAGGTAGACAGACAGTATGCCTAGAGCATTGAGACAGGTAGACAGGCATAGTATGCCTGGAGCAGTGAGACTGGTAGACAGGCATAGTATGCCTGGAGCAGTGAGACAGACAGACATAGTATGCCTAGAGCAGTTAGACAGATAGACAGGTAGACAGACAGTATGCCTAGAGCACTGAGACAGGTAGACAGACATAGCATGCTTAGAGCAGTGAGACAGGTAGACAGACATAGCATACCTAGAGCAGCGAGACAAGTAGACAGACAGTATGCCTAGAGCACTGAGACATGTTTACAGACATAGCATGCTTAGAGCAGTGAGACAGGTAGACAGAATCAGTATGTCTAGAGCAGTGAGACAGGTAGACAGACATAGTATGCCTAGAACAGTTAGACAGGTAGACAGGTAGACAGACAGTATGCCTGGAGCAGTGAGACAGGTAGACAGAATCAGTATGCCTAGAGCAGTGAGACAGGTAGACAGACATAGCATGCCTAGAGCAGTGAGACAGGTAGACAGGTAGACAGACATAGCATGCCAAGAGCAGCGAGACAGGTAGACAGACAGTATGTCTAGAGCAGTGACACAGGTAGACAGACAGCATGCCTAGAGCAGTGAGACAGGTAGACAGACATAGCATGCCAAGAGCAGCGAGACAGGTAGACAGACTCAGTATGCCTGGAGCAGTGAGACAGGTAGACAGACAGCATGCCTAGAGCAGTGAGACAGGAAGACAGGCATAGCATGCCTAGAGCAGGGAGACAGGTAGACAGGGAGACAGACACCCTGTCTGTTAAACAGGTATAATAAACGTTAGCTATATTAAAGGAAGGTGATAAAGGTCTGCTTCTTTTCTACCCTCTTATCTGTTTGTTGTTTGACTGATGTCGTCATGGCCATTCTGTATTGCTCTATTGAACGTTGTCTGTGTATTGAGTGGTGTTTGCCTAAAACTAATCTTTCTACATGCTGGCCTATCCACAGGGCAGGTTTTCTCTTAGAGAGGGTTGTGTGTCCATCTAACTAGCTCTGTACTAAAGACCATTATCTATCTGCCCAACTATGTGCCTGTCTACTGAAGGTTGTCTGTCTGCTTTGTCTGTCCACTGATCTGTCTGTCTGTCTAGCCCCTATCTATCCTCTCTGTCCACCTGTCTGTCTGTCAGCCTAGCCCCTATCTATCCTCTGTCCACCTGTCTGTCTGTCTGCATAGCCCCTATCTATCCTCTCTGTCCACCTGTCTGTCTGTCAGCCTAGCCCCTATCTATCCTCTGTCCACCTGTCTGTCTGTCTGTCTAGCCCCTATCTATCCTCTCTGTCCACCTGTCTGTCTGTCTGCCTAGCCCCTATCTATCCTCTCTGTCCACCTATCTGTCTGTCTGCCTAGCCCCTATCTATCCTCTCTGTCCACCTATCTGTCTGTCTGCATAGCCCCTATCTATCCTCTGTCCACCTATCTGTCTGTCTGCCTAGCCCCTGTCTATCCCTTGTTCACCTATCTGTCTGTCTGTCTGCCTAGCCCCCTATCTACTGTATCCTCTGTCCACCTGTCTGTCTGTCTGCCTAGCCCCCTATCTCTCCTCTGTCCACCTATCTGTCTGTCTGCCTAGCCCCCTATCTATCCTCTCTGTCCACCTGTCTGTCTGTCTGCATAGCCCCTATCTATCCTCTCTGTCCACCTATCTGTCTGTCTGCCTAGCCCCCTATCTATCCTCTGTCCACCTGTCTGTCTGTCTGTCTAGCCCCTATCTATCCTCTCTGTCCACCTGTCTGTCTGTCTGCCTAGCCCCTATCTATCCTCTCTGTCCACCTATCTGTCTGTCTGCCTAGCCCCTATCTATCCTCTGTCCACCTATCTGTCTGTCTGCCTAGCCCCTATCTATCCTCTGTCCACCTGTCTGTCTGTCTGCATAGCCCCTATCTATCCTCTGAAGGTTGCATGTCTGCCTGCCTGATGGTCTGCCTGCCTATATGTGCCTGTCTGTCTTCCGAAGGTGGCTTATTTGTCTGTCTATGTGCTTATCTGTCTGTCTGTCTGTCTGAAGAATGTCTCTCTGTGTATCTGTCTGTCTACCTGTCTGTCTGTCTGCCTATGTTTCTACTGAATGATGCCTATGTGTCTGTCTGTCTGTGTTTGTCTATTTCTCTGTCGGTTTGTCTCTCTCTCTCTCTCTCTCTCTGTCTCTCTCTCTCTCTCTCTCCGTGTGTGTGTGTGTCCGTGTGTGTGTGTGTCCGTGTGTGTGTGTCCGTCTTCTGCAGACTGCTGGAGT
>CM050206.1:33339411-33351911 GCA_027475355.1 Coilia nasus
TACAACTACAACACTTTAGATGAGTTATACATGTCATACTATGAACACTGAATGTAGTCCATCTCTGATGATGTCACAACCCCGCGCCAACTGCGTCAGAATAAGAGTGCCTTAGCCTAACAAGGGGGACATTATCCCATTAAACAACATAACAAAGAGCAACACAGGGAAAATGTCCATAGCCTTTTCTACACACACAAACCCACACATACACACACACAAACCCACACACCCATACACACACATGTCCACACACAACCATGCACAAAATCAGATTGCTGAATAAGTGGAGGCCATGTAATGCATGGTGTGTGAGCTGGCTGAGGTAGGCTGAGGTGGGCTGATGAAAGTCAATCCTACTGGACATGACAGCACACACAACAAAATTCACCCTCTGCATTTAACTCACCACACACATGAGCAGGGGGCAGCCATGACAACAGTGCCCAGGGAGCAGTGTGTGGGGACGGTGCTGTCCCCAGGCACCGTCAGGGCACCTCAGTGTGTGTGGACGGTGCCATGCTCAGGGCACCTCAGTGTGTGTGTGTGTGTGTGTGTGTGTGTGTGAGTGTGGGGAGGGTACCATGCTCAGGGTACCTCAGTGTGTGTGTGTGTGTGTGTGTGTGTGAGTGTGGGGAGGGTACCATGCTCAGGGTACCTCAGTGTGTGTGTGTCTGTGGGGAGGGTACCTCAGTGTGTGTGTGTGTGTGTGTGTGTGGGGGGGGGGGGGGGTTACCTCAGTGTGTGTGTGTGTGTGGGCAGGGTACCATGCTCAGGGCACCTCAGAGGGGAGGACGGAGGAGAGCGCTGGTCAGTCACTGCCCCCCACCCACCTGCCAGTGTCAGGGAGAGAGGAAGAGGAGAGAGATGAGGGAGCGGAGAGTAAGAATGGTGGTATAGTGTGTCATGCAATCACAATGACACTGAGGACTTACTGTGGGTGTGCTTGACTGAAGACTGAGGACTGAAGCTGAACTCAGTACACCTGCAATAATCTGCAAGGTCTTAGCAGGAAGCCTGTAAAATATGAGAGAGCAATAGTTCATACAGTCCACGCTAACAGCGCAGGATGGATGGGGTTCATCTCTCTACCGGTCTGACATCATGCTGCTCTCTGTGGCTCAGCCGAAAGTCCACAAGCTAACTCCAGTGCACCATCTAGTGGCCAAGAGGGAGAAGTACAGGATGGATGGGGTTCATCTCTCTACCGGTCTGACATCATGCTGCTCTCTGTGGCTCGGCCGAAAGTCCACAAGCTAACTCCAGTGCACCATCTAGTGGCCAAGAGGGAGAAGTACAGGATGGATGGGGTTCATCTCTCTACCGGTCTGACATCATGCTGCTCTCTGTGGCTCGGCCGAAAGGCCACAAGCTAACTCCAGTGCACCATCTAGTGGCCAAGAGGGAGAAGTACAGGATGGATGGGGTTCATCTCTCTACCGGTCTGACATCATGCTGCTCTCTGTGGCTCGGCCAAAAGGCCACAAGCTAACTCCAGTGCACCATCTAGTGGCCAAGAGGGAGAAGTACAGGATGTTGCGTTTGAAGGGAACTGAGAGCATGTTGGGCCTTATCTGATGATGCCCCCTCCATCTTCCTTTCACTCTCCTGCGGCCTCATGCCCAGGCACAGTTCCAAGCGTCACGTGATGGAGGATGTCAGTACACTACTCTTAGCTGATGCCCCTATCCAGAGTAGCTTACAGTTATTTACAGGGTTTCAGTTACAGTCCCTGGAGCAGTGTAGGGTTAGATGCCTTGCTCAAGGGCTCTTCAGCCATGGGTGAGGGTGCAGTGTGGGGTTAGATGCCTTGCTCAAGGGCTCTTCAGCCATGGATGAGGGAGCAGTGTGGGGTTAGATGCCTTGCTCAAGGGCTCTTCAGCCATGGATGAGGGAGCAGTGTAGGGTTAGATGCTCAAGGGCTCTTCAGCCATGGATGAGGGAGCAGTGTGGGGTTAGATGCCTTGCTCAAGGGCTCTTCAGCCATGGATGAGGGAGCAGTGTGGAGTTAGATGCCTTGCTCAAGGGCTCTTCAGCCATGGATGAGGGAGCAGTGTGGGGTTAGATGCCTTGCTCAAGGGCTCTTCAGCCATGGATGAGGGAGCAATGTGGGGTTAGATGCCTTGCTCAAGGGCTCTTCAGCCATGGATGAGGGAGCAGTGTGGGGTTAGATGCCTTGCTCAAGGGCTCTTCAGCCATGGATGAGGGAGCAGTGTAGGGTTAGATGCCTTGCTCAAGGGCTCTTCAGCCATGGATGAGGGAGCAGTGTGGGGTTAGATGCCTTGCTCAAGGGCTCTTCAGCCATGGATGAGGGAGCAGTGTGGGGTTAGATGCCTTGCTCAAGGGCTCTTCAGCCATGGATGAGGGAGCATTGTGGGGTTAGATGCCTTGCTCAAGGGCTCTTCAGCCATGGATGAGGGAGCAGTGTGGGGTTAGATGCCTTGCTCAAGGGCTCTTCAGCCATGGATGAGGGAGCAGTGTAGGGTTAGATGCCTTGCTCAAGGGCTCTTCAGCCATGGATGAGGGAGCAGTGTGGGGTTAGATGCCTTGCTCAAGGGCTCTTCAGCCATGGATGAGGGAGCAGTGTGGGGTTAGGTGCCTTGCTCAAGGGCTCTTCAGCCATGGATGAGGGAGCAGTGTAGGGTTAGATGCCTTGCTCAAGGGCTCTTCAGCCATGGATGAGGGAGCAGTGTGGGGTTAGATGCCTTGCTCAAGGGCTCTTCAGCCATGGATGAGGGAGCAGTGTAGGGTTAGATGCTCAAGGGCTCTTCAGCCATGGATGAGGGAGCAGTGTGGGGTTAGGTGCCTTGCTCAAGGGCTCTTCAGCCATGGATGAGGGAGCAGTGTGGGGTTAGGTGCCTTGCTCAAGGGCTCTTCAGCCATGGATGAGGGTGCAGTGTGGGGTTAGATGCCTTGCTCAAGGGCTCTTCAGCCATGGATGAGGGTGCAGTGTGGGGTTAGATGCCTTGCTCAAGGGCTCTTCAGCCATGGATGAGGGTGCAGTGTGGGGTTAGATGCTCAAGGGCTCTTCAGCCATGGATGAGGGAGCAGTGTGGGCTTAGATGCCTTGCTCAAGGGCTCTTCAGCCATGGATGAGGGTGCAGTGTGGGGTTAGATGCTCAAGGGCTCTTCAGCCATGGATGAGGGTGCAGTGTGGGGTTAGATGCTCAAGGGCTCTTCAGCCATGGATGAGGGAGCAGTGTGGGGTTAGATGCTCAAGGGCTCTTCAGCCATGGATGAGGGAGCAGTGTGGGGTTAGATGCCTTGCTCAAGGGCTCTTCAGCCATGGATGAGGGAGCAGTGTGGGGTTGGATGCCTTGCTCAAGGGCTCTTCAGCCATGGATGAGGGTGCAGTGTGGGGTTGGATGCCTTGCTCAAGGGCTCTTCAGCCATGGATGAGGGAGCAGTGTAGGGTTAGATGCCTTGCTCAAGGGCTCTTCAGCCATGGATGAGGGAGCAGTGTGGGGTTAGATGCTCAAGGGCTCTTCAGCCATGGATGAGGGAGCAGTGTGGGGTTAGATGCTCAAGGGCTCTTCAGCCATGGATGAGGGAGCAGTGTGGGGTTAGATGCTCAAGGGCTCTTCAGCCATGGATGAGGGAGCAGTGTGGGGTTAGATGCTCAAGGGCTCTTCAGCCATGGATGAGGGTGCAGTGTGGGGTTAGATGCTCAAGGGCTCTTCAGCCATGGATGAGGGTGCAGGAGAGCACTGGTTGTTTACTTCCCCACCCATGTTCTTCCTACTGGTACAGGATTCTAATCTGTGGCATAGCGGTCCCGAGACCAACTCTCCAGTCACTAGGCCACAGCAACTTTTGTGGTGACGAGACACATGACAAAACACGAGACGCATGACATAGAATGTTTAAACCTGCCACCTGTGTGATCGAGGACGTGTCATTTCTCATGCCTGATCCTCCCCGATTCCTTCATCCTCAGGAACTATGCTAATGGATGACTCATGTGACCCTTCTGTCACATGATGAGGGGTGTGGTCACATGATGAGGGGTGTGGTCACATGATGAGGGGTGTGGTCTACAACTCACAGCTCCACCTCCAGTGGCCCAGAGATATAGCTCCTGGCCCTTTGGTCACATGATGAGGGGTGTGGTCACATGATGAGGGGTGTGGCTTACAGCTCACAGCTCCACCTCCAGTGGTCCAGAGATATAGCTCCTGGCCCTTTGGTCACATGATGAGGGGTGTGGTCACATGATGAGGGGTGTGGTCTACAGCTCACAGCTCCACCTCCAGTGGTCCAGAGATATAGCTCCCGGTTCCCCATCATCAGGCCAGAACTGAAGAAGCCTTTTGGATGAAAGGTGAAACATCTTCAAGCTCCAAAAGAAGTCCAGGTGCTTACAACTTAGCTCCTTTGACTTGTAGTTATTGATGAATGAGAATCTTCCAGACACACACACACACACACACACACTGTTACGACCCAGTGCCAAGGCAGCAACAAAAAGAGGGAGGCGAGAGGTTGGATTTCATAACAAAATACATTTATTAACTAAATTACAAACAAAACAAACACAATGAGATGGGTCAGAGTCAGTCATCAGTAATGCATGCATGTTGGTGGATGTGAGATGTTCTGAGTGCTGTTTGGCTGTGTCAAAATCAAAGTAAAGATGGCCCCCTAAATCCATACGTTACAGAGATAGGCCCCCTAGAAAACTGCAGGTAGTTAATCAGTCAGGCACAGAAAGAGCAAAAAGGCCTTGTAGGCCGTAACAACACACCCACACACATCTTAGCTCTTTTGACTGCCATGACCTGGACAAATGAGAATCTACACAGACATTTATCTTCAACACTTTATTTCCTTGACAGGGGGAGGTGCTAGGAGCGATGAAAGAGTGGAAGGAAGGAAAGAGGAAAGTAAGGGAGGAGAGAAAGAAAATGAAGGGATGAGCTGCACCTAATGGGAAGGAGAAGGCTCAGTGATCACCGATATCCTCTGAGATCTATCGTTCTTAAGTAGATCACCAATCTCCTCTGAGATCTATCATTCTTAAGTAGATCACTGATCTCCTTTGAGATCTATCATTCTTAAGTAGATCACCAATCTCCTCTGAGATATATCATTCTTAAGTAGATCACCAATCTCCTCTGAGATGTTTCATTCTTAAGTAGATCACCAATCTCCTCTGAGATGTTTCATTCTTAAGTAGATCACCAATCTCCTCTGAGATATATCATTCTTAAGTAGATCACCAATCTCCTCTGAGATCTATCATTCTTAAGTAGATCACCAATCTCCTCTGAGATCTATCATTCTTAAGTAGATCACCAATCTCCTCTGAGATGTTTCATTCTTAAGTAGATCACCAATCTCCTCTGAGATGTTTCATTCTTAAGTAGATCACCAATCTCCTCTGAGATCTATCATTCTTAAGTAGACCACCAATCTCCTCTGAGATGTTTCATTCTTAAGTAGATCACCAATCTCCTCTGAGATGTTTCATTCTTAAGTAGATCACCAATCTCCTCTGAGATATATCATTCTTAAGTAGATCACCAATCTCCTCTGAGATATATCATTCTTAAGTAGATCACTGATCTCCTTTGAGATCTATTGTTCTTAAGTAGATCACCAATCTCCTCTGAGATATATCATTCTTAAGTAGATCACCAATCTCCTCTGAGATGTCTCGTTTTTAAGTAGCAGTACAGAGTGACTGCTGATGTTTCTGTATCAGCTGCTCTGTGTATAACAAGGCTCTCCTGTGCTGTTATTACCAGGAGGTGTGTGTGTGTGTGTGTGTGTGTGTGTGTGTGTGTGTGTGTGTGTGCGCACGTGCGTGCGTGTGCGCATGTGAGTGTGTGTGTGTGTGTGTGTTGCTCTTTTATGCTATTATTATCAGAAGGTGTGTGTCTTTCTGCCACTTGGTGTGCATCCACGAGCTTAGTGTAGATACTGGTGTGTGTGTGTGTATGTGTGTGTGTGTGTGTGTGTGTGTGTGTGTGTGCGTGTGTGTGTGCATGTGTGTTTAGCTGAAGTTAAAGGTGCTAATCCTGGAGACACAAAAGCACATACAGACAGCCCTGGGAGCAGTAAACACCATTGTGTGTGAGTGAGTGAGTGTGTGTGTGTGTGTGTGTGTGTGTGTGTGTGTGTTTAGCTGATGTTGAAGACAGCCAGCAGTAAACACCATGTGTGTGTGTGTGTGTGTGTGAAGTTGCTCATCCTGTTGAGAAAGGACGCAAACAGACATAGTCAGACATCCCAACCTGCAGAAACTGCTGTCAGGGAGGTCAACAACTCCAAACCATCAAAGGCTGAATAATAACAAGAGAGACAGAGCTTGTCTATGACGCCTGCAAAAATACTACATGGGACTGTCACTGTCACTCTCCCTCACTCCGCCTGTCTGTCTGTTACTTGTCCTAATTAGCTAAAGACACGTGTGAGTTGTGGGAGATGTTGTGTTACTTGTCCTAATTAGCTAAAGACACGTGTGATTTGTGGGAGATGTTGCTAAAGACACGTGTGAGTTGTGGGAGATGTTGTGTTACTTGTCCTAATTAGCTAAAGACACGTGTGATTTGTGGGAGATGTTGCTTAAGACACGTGTGCGTTGTGGGAGATGTTGTGTCACTTGTCCTAATTAACTAAAGACACGTGTGAGTTGTCCTAATTAGCTAAAGACACATGTGAGTTGTGGGAGGTGTTGTGTTACTTGTCCTAATTAGCCAAAGACACGTGTGAGTTGTCCTAATTAACTAAAGACACGTGTGAGTTGTGGGAGATGTTGTGTTACTTAGCTAATTAGCTAAAGACACGTGTGAGTTGTGGGAGATGTTGTGTTACTTGTGGGCATCCGGGAGTCGCCTCTGAAATGCGGGAGACTCCTGGAGACTTGGGATGTCTGCATAGCACAACAGTAAGCATCACTGCTGGGGAACGGACACACACACACACACACACACACACACACACACACACACACACACACACACACACACATACTCACAACAGTAAGCATCATTGCCCTCCAAATACACAGAGACACTACAAACTAAACCCACAGAGCGATACTTGTCAGCTGGGGAACTTACAGTACACACACACACACACACACACACACACACACACACACACACACACACACACACACACACACACACACACACCTGTCAGCTGGGGAACTCACACACACACACACACACACACACCTGTCAGCTTAGGAACTATGAGTTGTGGGTTATGCAACAATATTAATCCAGTTCTGCCAAACACATCAACACATTCCCCATCCTGTTACAAAAATAACACCTCAAAAGAGCAACTCAACACACAAATACATCCAAACAAGCATTAACCTCAAAAAACCTCCAAACAAACAAATACATCCAAACCAGTATTAACTTCAAAAACTCAAAATAAACAAACACAACTGAAAAAAATGAAAGTGAGAAAGAGAGAGGGAGAGAGACAGAGACAGAGAGAGAGAGAGAGAGAGAGAGAGAGAGAGAGAGAGAGAGAGGCAGAGACAGAGACAGAGATGGCTGATTGGACTGAGTCAGAACCGAAAAGAAGAAGAGTCCACACTGATGTCAATGGCCACAAAGTTTAGGATAAGATAGAATATTATGGGATAGGATAGGATAGGATAGAATATTATGGGATAGAATAGAATATTATGGGATAGGATAGGCTAGAATATTATGGGATAGGATAGGATTAGCCTGGTAAACCAGCCCCTCGTACTTTATTTCATTTTGTACAGAGGGTCTGGAAAAGAGACTGTCAGAAATGACTTGTCGGAGGTGTGGACTCTGCTGAAGTTTAAAAAAAAGTGCCTCTGCCTTTACCCAATTGCTAACGCCTGGTCGTCACGTAAGCAATTAGCCTACCTACGCACTACAATTCAAATGTAGCACACAAGGTCAACGTTACAGCTAACGAACACACCCTCTGTTCGCTGATTGGATCGGTCTTGCTGGGACTTGCTAAATGACCCTCAAGAGATTCCGGTCCAGACCCTCTGCACAAAATGAAATGAAGTACGAGGGGTGGGTTTACCAGGCTAGGATAGGATAGGATAGGATAGAATATTATGGGATAGGAAAGGATAGAATATTATGGGATATGATAGGATAGGACAGGATAGGATAGGATAGGATAGGATAGGATAGGATAGGATAGGGTAGGACAGGACAGGGCAGGGTAGGGTAGGATAGGGTAGGGTAGGGTAGGACAGGACAGGACAGGGCAGGGCAGGGTATGGTACGGTAGGATAGGATAGGATAGGATAGGATAGGATAGGATAGGATTAGGTAGGGTAGGTTGGGATATGCAGGGATAGGACAGGATAGGTTACTATGGGATAGGATAAGTTAGGGTGGGATAGCATAGGATAGAGTATTATGGGATAGGATAGGGTAGAATATTATGGGATAAGATAGGACAAAATATTATGGGATAGCATAGGATAGAATATTATGGGATAGGATAGAATACTATGGGATAGGATAGGATAGAATATTATTGGATAGGGTAGGATAGGATAGGATAGGATAGGATAGGATAGGATAGGATAGGAAATGCAGGGACAGGATAGGTTACTATGGGATAGGATAGGATAGGAATGGATAGGATGGGATGGGATGGGATGGGATGGGATGGGATAGGATGGGATAGGATAGGATAGGATATAAAGGGACAGGATAGGTTACTATGGGATAGGATAGGATAGGAATGGGTAAGGTAGGATAGGATGGGATGGGATGGGATAGGATAGGATAGGATGGGATGGGATGGGATGGGATGGGATAGGACTGGGTAAGGTAGGATAGGATAGGATAGGATAGGATATGCAGGGACAGGATAGGTTACTATGGGATAGGATAGGATAGGATAGGAATGGGTAAGGTAGGATAGGATAAGGTGGGATGGGATGGAATGGGATGGGATGGGATGGGATAGGATAGGGTGGGGCACCAGCCAGGGGTCATCCAGGGGTCATGTGTACATGTGCAGATTGGATAGGCAGGGGTATATATAGGGTGCAGATGGGACAGACAGGCTTGTTAGCCAGGGGGTTTATCCAGGGCTCATGTGTCTGGATGCACGTGACCACCAGGGGGAGCCGTAGGGTAGAGATGAAATGCAGAGTGACAGGTGACCCCCACAACTATGGACACATGGGACACACACACACACATTTGTAGGGGTGGGACACACACACATACACCTACACACACATATTTGTAGGGGTGGGACACACACACACACACCTACACTGGAGAGGTGCGACACACACACACACACACACACACACACACACACACACACACACACACACACACACACACACACACACTGCTATTTAGAGGGCAGTTGCTTTGCAAAAGGGCAGTACACTTGCTTTTTATGCATGTAGTATTCACTAAACCAACACTGGCAGACAGCATTGATACGTGTGTGTATGTGTGTGTGTGTGTGTGTGTGTGTGTGTCAGTATTGATATGTGGCTCTTTGATGGTGACAGACAGCACTGACACGTGTCTATGTGTGTGTGGGTGTGTGGGTGTGTGTGTGTGTGTGTGTCAGCATTGATACATGTGTGTGTGTGTGTGTGTGTGTGTCAGTATTGATATGTGGCTCTTTGACGGTGACAGACAGCGCTGACACGTGTGCATATGTGTGTGGGTGTGTGTGTGTGTGTGTGTGTGTTTGCATCATCACTGCCACTTTCTGAGGCATCACTCTGTATCCCATTCTGTAGTTCCCCCCAGGACAGACAGGGGGCAGTAGTGTGCTGAGTGCTGACAGAAAGAGAAATTATGCTGCTTAAACCCGATTGGTGTGTCTACAATTCCACAGTGATGTGTTTGTGCACCTTATGGTGGTGTTTAACCAACTGGCTTAGATAATGTGTTGTTACAGCCACTGAAAACTAAATCAAGATAGTGGGATTTAGTGTTTTAATGAAAAAAAAATCATTGAGTTCTAATATTTTGGTATACCAGAGGATAACACTAATGCTGTTTGTCATTGCTTTTATAGGTAGGGTGGGTCTGCTTCACAGGACGCAACCTCTCACACACACACACACACCTACACGCACACACCTACACACACACACACACACACACACACACACACACACACACACACGTCAGGTAGATAGAGATGCTAGAGATGCACAATGCTCTTTGTCATTGCTTTCATAGGTAGGGTGGGGCTGCTTCATAGGACACAACCTCACACACACACACCTACACACACACACACACACACACACACACACACACACACACGTCAGGTAGATAGAGATGCTAGATAGGTAGGGTGGGGCTGCTTCATAGGACACCCACAGCCTCACACACACAGCCAACACAAGAACCACACATTCATAACCTAGCAAAGTCTGAAAGATAAAGTTTCTTCCTTCCCCAACAGATGCCACACACACACACACCTACACACACACACACACACACACACACACACCCCTACACACACACACACACACACACACACACACACCCCTACACACACACACACACACACACACACACACAAACACACACACACACTTACACACACACACCTACACACATACACAGTGTTTTCCCCAGAAATAAAAAGAAGGGTTTAAATTTTGATGTAAATACGATGACGCGGTGGCACGGTAGCTAGGAGGATTGGTGGGCATGCACCCTGGGAAAAAAAAAATTCTAGAGCTAAAATGGTGCATTCTAGAAAGATCTGAAGCTAAATTTTGGTTCCAGAAGACTGGTGGAAACATAACACTTTTAATACAATATTGCATTTTTGGCACAAATAGAACAAAAAACTCGTTGCACTTGGTGAGTTGAAAGAGCCAAAACTCCCAGGTGGGAAGGCTAATTTATTGTCACACAAGAAATACTGAAATACTATATAATGTCACATGAATTTGACTAGGCTGTCACTAAAATGTGGTGTGTTCCTCTGACTGAAACCTGAAGGTGTGTGTGTGTGTGTTTGTCTGTGTGTGTGCAGCATTGTGATGCTGTAGCTGTGTGGTGTGAACTCTGTCTCTGTCTCTCTGACTGAAACCTAAAGTGTGCGTGTGTGTGTATTTTGCTATGCTGCAGCTGTGTGGTGTGGACTCTGTCTCTGTCTCTCTGACTAAAACCTAAAGAGTGTGTGTGTTTGGGTGTGTGTGTGCGTGCAGCATTGCTATGCTGCAGCTGTGTGGTGTTACTGTAACAAGCTAACGAACTAGCTCATTGAAATGATTGGTAATGCGGTAATGCTAACAGTCATCGACTCACCTTGAATTTAACACGCTGCAATAACCTTACAACTTTATATTACTTTCTCCACTTCAGCTAATATCAGTATTAGTATCTAGGTGGGTGTTGGTGAGTAAAGTGGCAGCTTTCAGTTTAAAACATTATGTTAGCGTAGTTCGCTAGCGTTAGCGCGCTAACAACCCCATACAGGCTGCAGCCTGGTCTGAAATGAAGCTAATTTTCTGGAAATCCAAACAGTAACAACGTACACTATTAGGCTTGAAATAATCACAAATAATTGCGGATTGTGACACTTTGTTAAAAAGAACCATCAACAAATCCAGAAAGACGTAAGGACCAATTTATTAGTTAAATTCCACGAGTGTCCCGTTCAATGAAACAGTCTTGACTCTGCTCTACATAAAGGAGGATTTGCCTTTCACGCTCTCTCTCACTCTCTTTCAGCAGCTAGATGATCCGATCGCATTCTGTACACTGTGGAGAAAGTTTTCTTGCTACATGAGCATGTCCCAAGGAGAGCGTTCTCCTTCCTTCTTGTGTAGCATTTACAGTCAAAGTCAGGCAGTTTTAGTAGCCCGAGGTTTGCGTTAAAGATCTTAGATTCTACAATACTCTCTGATACAGCTGACTGGCGGGAAAAAAAACAAAGGAGCACTGTAATCGGCATGTGATTGGCCAGTTTCGCCAGTATAGTAGTTTACACACCCACCACGGAAGTTTCCTAAAAACGCAGCCTACATTTGACTACATTGGGGCTTCTTGTTCGGGGAAAATCCTGGGGGGAATGTTTTTGTGCATGATTTTTAAGCGTATCGGCATTTTATGAAAGCGTCTCAGCAAAACTTCATGCGTATCGGCGAAAAAAGAAGCGTATCGGTGCCGATACGCTTAGACGCTTTGGGGAAAACACTGATACACACCTACACACAAACACACACACAGACACACACACAGACACGTCAGGTAAATAGAGGTGACAAGGGAATCAAACAGAGGACAGAGGGAGAAGAAAAAGAGAGAAACGAGCTTGGCCCAGATTCATCCCTATTCCGGTTCAGACCCGGCTGACCTGCTCTGAGCCACTGAGTGTGAATCAGTGCTCCATACTGGGGGTACTCTCTATACTGAGAGCAGGTAGACATGTGCATTATACCACCTCAGTTAACGAAGCACACATAACGATTCCTTCAGAGAGCAGACATTACATCTCACAGGATGTAAATCATCATCATAATGCAGCCCTAA
>CM050206.1:33386911-33391911 GCA_027475355.1 Coilia nasus
GAGTGGTGTGTGGAGGGGGAGTAGTGTGGAGGGGGAGTAGTGTGTGGAGGGGGAGTAGTGTGGAGGGGGGAGTAGTGTGTGGAGGGGGAGTAGTGTGTGGAGTGTATAAAGTGTATAAAGGGCAGGGGTGGTGGGGTAGAGAGGGGGTAGGGGGTGGGGTAAGTGATGAAGGGCAGGGGTGGTGGGGTAGAGAGGGGGTAGGGGGTGGGGTAAGTGCATAAAGTGCAGCTGTGGTGGGGTAGAGAGGGAGGATTGGATGGGGCTGTGTTGAGTTAGCAATAGCAGTAAGGCATCCATATTGATTGTTTGAAACTAGCATTAATTAAGGATGCAAGGTGGAGTCAGCATTAGTGGAGAAATGTACCCAGGTTGCTGAGTTAGCATTGGGTTAGCATTAGCACTGAGGTACCCAGAGAGCTAGCAGGGGCCCTGTCTGTCCCCTTAGCCAAGGTAGGGTAGATAGGGTATTCTCTGGTGCTGGACTGTTCTCTGGTGCTGGGCTATTCTGTGTCTCCTATGGAGCCTGCCTGTCTGACTGGGCTATTCTGTGGTGCTGGGCTGTTCTCTGGTGCTGGGCTGTTCTCTGGTGCTGGGCTACTCTCTGGTGCTGGGCTATTCTCTGTCTGCTGGGGTATTCTGTGTCTCCTGTTTGCCCCTGTGGAGCCTGCCTGTCTGACTGGGCTACTCTCTGTCTGACTGGGCTACTCCCTGTCTGACTGGGCTACTCTCTGTCTGACTGGGCTACTCTCTGTCTGACTGGGCTACTCCCTGTCTGACTGGGCTACTCTCTGGTGCTGGGCTGTTCTCTGGTGCTGGGCTACTCTCTGGTGCTGGGCTGTTCTCTGGTGCTGGGCTACTCTCTGGTGCTGGGCTACTCTCTGGTGCTGGGCTGTTCTCTGGTGCTGGGCTGTTCTCTGTCTGACTGGGCTACTCTCTGTCTGACTGGGCTACTCTCTGTCTGACTGGGCTACTCTCTGGTGCTGGGCTGTTCTCTGGTGCTGGGCTGTTCTCTGGTGCTGGGCTATTCTCTGTCTGCTGGGGTATTCTGTGTCTCCTGTTTGCCCCTGTGGAGCCTGCCTGTCTGACTGGGCTACTCTCTGTCTGACTGGGCTACTCTCTGTCTGACTGGGCTACTCTCTGTCTGACTGGGCTACTCTCTGGTGCTGGGCTGTTCTCTGGTGCTGGGCTACTCTCTGGTGCTGGGCTGTTCTCTGGTGCTGGGCTGTTCTCTGTCTGACTGGGCTACTCTCTGTCTGACTGGGCTACTCTCTGTCTGACTGGGCTACTCTCTGGTGCTGGGCTGTTCTCTGGTGCTGGGCTGTTCTCTGGTGCTGGGCTATTCTCTTTCTGCTGGGGTATTCTGTGTCTCCTGTTTGCCCCTGTGGAGCCTGCCTGTCTGACTGGGCTACTCTCTGTCTGACTGGGCTACTCCCTGTCTGACTGGGCTACTCTCTGGTGCTGGGCTACTCCCTGTCTGACTGGGCTACTCTCTGTCTGACTGGGCTACTCCCTGTCTGACTGGGCTACTCTCTGGTGCTGGGCTGTTCTCTGGTGCTGGGCTGTTCTCTGGTGCTGGGCGCCTTCCTTCCTGCCTCTCCTCACGGTGGCTATTTTTAGACGAAGCCCAGTGGCCAAAGTGGGTAGAAAAGACCAGAGCCAGGAGTGCCACAGACAACACTGACCTTTATACCTTTAATGCACACACACACACACACACACACACGCACACACTTATACATGTTATTAGTAATGACTCGTTGGAGTTATGGGATAGGAAATTAGGTTGTGTGTACAGACCACACACACACACACACACATACACACACACAGTGATATGCTTGTGTATGTGTATGTGAGTGAGTGTGCGTGTGTGTGTGTGTGTGTGTGTTTGATGCTGCATTCATTATCTGCCTGACTGAGAATGCCATGTCCAAAGGTCGCATCATCATGGGGAATCATTGATGTGATGTCATAATGGGATGCTGTTATTGAGTGGTTGCCGTGGGGATGATGTTCCATGTGCCAGTTGTATGATGTGTTATTGACATGACTTTGCTACTCAGCTTTGCATCACAGTATAATGTCAGATAGAGGTCTGTTTTAGGGTTGCTCCTCTCCAGAATGACATTCTGCTTAGGTCACATGATTATTCAGACTCGCGGGTTATGTGGCGATGTTTTTTGTGTGCTGTGGAGTGTGATAGGCACTGATAAGCTATATAAGTATTAGTTAGCTTAGTTATCGGGTTGATGGTGATGTTTTATCTATCGGAGAGTGTATTATTTAAGTGCCTATATCATGTATATTGTGCCTAATAGTGATGTGATGAGATGCTAACAGAGCAATAGTAATTGTATGCTAACACAGCAATAGTGATTGTATTGTGATGCTAACACAGCAATAGTAATTGTATAATGATGCTAACGCAGCAATAGTGATTGTATAGTGAGACTAACATGGCAATAGTGATTGTATAGTGATGCTAACACGGCAATAGTAATTGTATGGTGATGCTAACACAGCTATAGTGATTGCATGGTGATGCTAAGACAGCAATAGTGATTGTATGGTGATGCTAATGTCGCGACCTAGGAATCTTTTTCATACTCTGCATTTTACTTATTTTCATATTTAGACATGTTTTCAGTAATGGGGTATTACTACTTCATTGTGTTTTTATTTCATTGTACATTATGTCATGTTCTGCAAAACTGCACAAGGTTAGAGGTTAAACTTTAGAATGACGTCATCAGCCGGAGCAAGGAAGAAGAGAGCGTGAGTGTTACGTTATGTTGAGGTGAAGAGAAAAGAAGCTACGTTAGGGTAACGTCTTGTTGTTGTGTAAGTGAATGAAAGAGACAAATAAAGTTGCCCAAAGAAGACAAAGACGTGTTGCTGTTTGTGCTGATCTAGCACACTAACACCACACTAACACTACACTAGCACTAACACTGGTTGGGGTTTGTGCTGATCTAGCACACTAACACCACACTAACACTACACTAGCACTAACACTGGTTGCTGTTTGTGCTGATCTAGCACACTAACACCACACTAACACTACACTAGCACTAACACTGGTTGCTGTTTGTGCTGATCTAGCACACTAACACCACACTAACACTACACTAGCACTAACACTGGTTGGGGTTTGTGCTGATCTAGCACTAACACCACACTAACACTACACTAGCACTAACACTGGTTGGGGTTTGTGCTGATCTAGCACACTAACACTACACTAGCACTAACACTGGTTGGGGTTTGTGCTGATCTAGCACACTAACACCACACTAACACTACACTAGCACTAACACTGGTTGGGGTTTGTGCTGATCTAGCACACTAACACCACACTAACACTACACTAGCACTAACACTGGTTGCTGTTTGTGCTGATCTAGCACTAACACCACACTAACACTACACTAGCACTAACACTGGTTGGGGTTTGTGCTGATCTAGCACACTAACACTACACTAGCACTAACACTGGTTGGGGTTTGTGCTGATCTAGCACACTAACACCACACTAACACTACACTAGCACTAACACTGG
Organism: Coilia nasus; assembly: GCA_027475355.1. Lineage (NCBI taxonomy): Eukaryota > Metazoa > Chordata > Actinopteri > Clupeiformes > Engraulidae > Coilia > Coilia nasus. Next base: position 33,390,471 of record CM050206.1, read on the forward strand.
TTGCTGTTTGTGCTGATCTAGCACTAACACCACACTAACACTACACTAGCACTAACACTGGTTGGGGTTTGTGCTGATCTAGCACTAACACCACACTAACACTACACTAGCACTAACACTGGTTGGGGTTTGTGCTGATCTAGCACTAACACCACACTAACACTACACTAGCACTAACACTGGTTGCTGTTTGTGCTGATCTAGCACTAACACCACACTAACACTACACTAGCACTAACACTGGTTGGGGTTTGTGCTGATCTAGCACTAACACCACACTAACACTACACTAGCACTAACACTGGTTGCTGTTTGTGCTGATCTAGCACTAACACCACACTAACACTACACTAGCACTAACACTGGTTGGGGTTTGTGCTGATCTAGCACACTAACACCACACTAACACTACACTAGCACTAACACTGGTTGGGGTTTGTGCTGATCTAGCACACTAACACCACACTAACACTACACTAGCACTAACACTGGTTGCTGTTTGTGCTGATCTAGCACACTAACACCACACTAACACTACACTAGCACTAACACTGGTTGCTGTTTGTGCTGATCTAGCACTAACACCACACTAACACTACACTAGCACTAACACTGGTTGGGGTTTGTGCTGATCTAGCACACTAACACCACACTAACACTACACTAGCACTAACACTGGTTGGGGTTTGTGCTGATCTAGCACTAACACCACACTAACACTACACTAGCACTAACACTGGTTGGGGTTTGTGCTGATTAATGGGGCAACACTAACACAGCCGTAGTGATGTGATGAGTAGTGAACGGGTCGGGCCCAGAGCGTGTGCGGATATTGAGATATGGGTCACACACACAGGCACGGGCACACACACACACACACACACACACACACACACACACACTCACACACACACACAGGCATGGGCACGGGCACGTCTAACCAGTTTGTGTTATTATGTGTAAGTCATGTTGCAGGGCAGTGGCAGAGGGGCAGAGAGGGGAGAGGGGGGCTGATGGGGGTGGAGAGGGGGAGAGGGGGGAGAGGGGGAGAGGGGAGAAGAGGAGAGGGGAGAGGGGGAGAGGGGAGAAGAGGAGAGGGGAGAGGGGGGAGAGGGGAGAGGGGGAGAGGGGAGAGGGGAGAAGGGGAGAGGGGGAGAGAGGGGCTGATGGGGGAGGCAGAGGGGGAGACTTATTCTGGCCTGCACAATAGTCTTTTCCTGCCATTCCTCTAATCTCAACTGAAGAGTCCGCGGGAAGAATGGGCATAGTTACAGAATCATATCTTACCCCCCCACCAGTAATTGCATTCACACCCCATCTTTTCTGAAGTAATCCTGTGAATAAACAAGCATAGTCTTGAGCTAAACACCAGCATTTCCTTAAAATCAAATCACACTTCAAACTTATGAATGACATTTCCTTAAAATCAAATCACACTTCA
>CM050206.1:33424411-33431911 GCA_027475355.1 Coilia nasus
TGTGTGTGTGAGGGGGAGAATGGGCGTGGTGTATATGTGTGTATAAGTGTGTGTGTGTGTGTGTGTGTGGTACGTGCAGCTCACCGTTGAAGACTTCATTGAATTCTCCTGGTGGAGCATGGGTCACAAAGTTGGCTGCTATGCGGACCTGTGGGAGGACAGAGAGAGTGTGTGAGACACGAGCGTCCAAACACCTCTGACACACACACACACACACACACACACACACACACACACACCTCTAATCTCACAGGCCTGCAGCAGGACAGAGAGAGTGTGTGAGACACGAGCGTCCAAAAACCTCTCACACACACACATACACACAGATCCGTAATCTCTCAGTCCTCAGGGAGGACAGAGAATATGCGATACCAACATCCCAAACCACTCACACCTGAATCTCTAAGGTCTCATCACACACACACACACAGATCCTGATCTCTAACCTCTCAGACCTGTGGGAGAGCAGTGTGTGTGTGTGAGGTGTGAATCCCTGACACCTACAGCTCCCTATGCTCCATGATTAGCACCTGACACACACACACACACACACGTCTCTAACCTCTCTGCGGACACACACCTCGAGAGTGTGGCAGATGACCAGAGAAGGTCCACATGACTCACTGCCACAGCCATAACGATCACACACCACACACACACAAACACACGACAATCCATGACATGCTATGACAATCTCACACACACACCCACCCACACACACACACCACCACACCAAATTAGGCAGACTGGTAGCACAATACTTTTCCCAGCTGATGAACCTCTCCTGATGCCTGGCAGCATTCCTGTGTGTGTGTGTGTGTGTGTGTGTGTGTGTGTGTGTGTGTGTGTGTGTGTGTGTGTGTGTGTGTGTGTGTGTGTGTGTGTGCGTGTGTGTGTGTACATGCACGTGGACCGAGCCACTCAGCAGAGATGGATGTGTGTAATTTGAGATGACATGCAGCTGAGCTAAAGCTGCTCGTAGCAGGCTCCTGAAGTGTGAGTGCATACCCAAGCTGTGTGTGTGTGTGTGTGTGTGTGTGTGTGTGTGTTTTGACATGTGATTCTGTGGTCAATCCTTCCTTTGACAAAAGGGGAAAAACCCAAAAGCCAATATCAGCTGTGTGTGTGTGATTGTGTGTGTGTGATTGTGTGTGCGTGGATTTCGTAGACTACAGACAGAGCTAGCTAATAACAGCATTATGACCCTGCCGGTGCAGAATGTGCCACTGCAATAATACCAGTATACTACAGTACGGCAATAATACCAGTATACTACAGTACTGCAATAATACCAGTTTACTACAGTACTGCAATAATACCAGTATACTACAGTACTGCAATAATACCAGTATACTACAGTACGGCAATAATACCAGTATACTACAGTACTGCAATAATACCAGTATACTACAGTACTGCAATAATACCAGTATACTACAGTACTGCAATAATACCAGTATGCTACAGTACTGCAATAATACCAGTATACTACAGTACTGCAATAATACCAGTATACTACAGTACGGCAATAATACCAGTATACTACAGTACTGCAATAATAGGCCCATCAGTCAGGGTGACGGGCCAGAGCAGAGCTAATGTCACACAGCAGCTAGCAGTGTCCATACGCCACATCGTACAGGGCAGCCAGAAACAACACAAGACCTCATGACAGCAACCTCCAGTTTAACATAATGCCCTTATGGGGGGATACTGGTGCCACACCGGAGTATGAATAGTAGAGATCATATCGACGGGCACAGGGTTGATTATACGGCCACAGCGTTGATTATACTGGCACAGGGTTGATTATATGACTTGATCATAGTGGCACAGGGCTGACTATACGGGCACAGGGTTGACTATACGGGCACAGGGCTGATTATACGGGCACAGGGCTGATTATACGGGCACAGGGCTGATTATACGGGCACAGGACTGATTATAGTGGCACAGGGTTGACTATGCGGGCACAGGGCTGATTACACAGGCACAGGACTGATTATATGGGCACAGGGCTGATTATATGGGCACAGGGCTGATTATATGGGCACAGGGCTGATTATACGGGCACAGGGCTGATTATATGGGCACAGGGCTGATTATATGGGCACAGGGCTGATTATACGGGCACAGGGCTGATTATATGGGGACAGGGCTGATTATACGGGCACAGGGCTGATTATACGGGCACAGGGCTGATTATACGGGCACAGGGCTGATCATAGTGGCACAGGACTGATTATACTCAAAGTATGGGCCTGCCGTCTGTTCCGATATCCATGCTTCCATGGGTACACTTAACCACAGTGCACTGTCTGCACTTACTAAGTACACAGATTTCAGCAGGTAAGTGTTGTTCCATATTCCATTCTCAGTGGTGCACTCACCGGGATTTCCGATGGCGACTGCCGCCGCGTCTCATTACCCGCCAACTTTGAACGGTGAACGAGACATATTTAAGTCATTGCAAAATGAATACACTTCAGCAAGCTTCCTGGAAAATGCGCAAACGTCGTCAGCAACGTTATCTCCTCATTTCTTCTTCAGTTTGGTCTGTTTGGATTCGTCACTTGTGCAGCTACGTAGGTAAGATGGCGGCCGTTCAGTGCGAAAAGTGTACCTTGATCCACACTCACCGTTTTGACCGTTATGAGGGCAGCATCCGGGTCCTTTCAGTACACTTACTTTCGCCACAATCGTAATCGGAACGTTCTACGTACCCAAACTACGTACAGTAAGTGCAGGTGGTTTGTGCCTCCCTGCAGCATATGCACCTGTGTGTGTGTGTGTGTGTGTGTGTGTGTGTGTGTGTGTGTGTGTGTGTGTGTGGCATACGCATGTGTGTGTGTGTGCATATGCATAAGTTTAGGAGTGTGTGTGTGTTTGTATACATGTAAAGCATCTGTATGGTCCACATGCACCTGTGTGAGTGTTTGTGTGTGTGTGTGTATGGCGTATGCATATGTGTGCGTGTGTGGCATATGCATAAGTTTAGGAGTGTGTGTGTGTGGCATACGCATGTGTGTGTGTGTGTGTGCATATGTGAGATGTGAGATGGAGTGTGTTTAAGCTGGGTTGGCACCTCTGCTCTGTGGTTGACCTCACCCATGACTACTTTCAGCGTATGTTTGTGTGTGTGTGTGTGTGTGTGGTGTGTAAATATGTGCCTGGCCCCACCCACGACCTGTTCACAGTGTGTGTGTGTGTGTGTGCGTGTGTGCGTGCGTGCGTGCCTGGCCCCACCCACGACCGGCTTACTGAGGCGAGAGGCATGGGGAGGTGAGATCCAGGATCCAGTTTCCACAAGCCTGGCGCGCGCGCACGCGCACACACACACACACACAACGCACACACACACAGCTAAAGAGCTATTGCACTCCCAGTCTGAAGCAAACACACACTGAAGACGACCCAAGCCCAAGCAGACCCAAGCCCATTGCCTACAGCTCAAGCTATTACTGCGCTTTTTAAACATAATGTCCAAGTACAAGCTGTTTTATTCGTCACATAAACACTCAGCACACACCACAGTACAGCCTAAAACCTGTAGAGAGATGTGCGAGTTAATGCGCTCACAAACACACTGAAGCACGCTTACAGACACTTAAGTACTAGCACACACACAAACAAACAAGGATCCAGGCCAACTGCCCAAAATCCTGATTCAAGAAACATGAAAACACACACACACACACACCTGAAAGTGGAGCAGAGAGGTTCAGATTACATGGCTGGGTGTGTACTGTGTGTGTACTGGCTGGGTGTGTATTGTACACTGCACACACACACACACACACACACACACACACACACACACAAGGCTAAAACTTCTGAAACAGTCAGGCTTAATGTAGTACAGGAAGAGACACAAACACATCGCTAGCCTATCAGCTGCTTCACCAGTGAGGGGGCTACAGTTTACAGTAGGCAGAGTGCACTGCAGTGAGGGGGCTACAGTTTACAGTAGGCAGAGTGCACTGCAGTGAGGGGGCTACAGTTTACAGTAGGCAGAGTGCACTGCAGTGAGGGGGCTACAGTTTACAGTAGGCAGAGTGCACTGCAGTGAGGGGGCTACAGTTTACAGTAGGCAGAGTGCACTGCAGTGAGGGGGCTACAGTTTACAGTAGGCAGAGTGCACTGCAGTGAGGGGGCTACAGTTTACAGTAGGCAGAGTGCACTGCAGTGCTGAACGGTAGGCCACCCCTCCAGCCCATACAAACATGACAGCAACACACACCATCACGACAACAATACACACAAGGTGTGTGTGTGTGTGTGTGTGTGTGTGTGTGTGTGTGTGTGTGTGTGTGTGTGTGTCTGTCTGTCTGTCTGTCATGTTGGTGACACCTGCATAACAAAACCTTGCGAGTGGAGTCATGGACAACATAAGACCTCCTGTGTGTGTGTGAGATTCAGAGTAAGTGTGTTGGCACATCTGAATCAAACAAACACACACACACACACACACACACACACACACACACACACACACACACACACAAACACACGATAGTTAATGAGTCTGTGCTAGTAAATCAGTGTGTGTTTCAGCACAGCCCTGTGAGTGCAGCCTCTGTGAAACATGGGTTTACTCAGTGATGTAATGAGCAGGAAGAGACCTTCACACACTCTGGGAAATGTGTGTTGCAGGGCCAACCCTGACTACTTTGAGACACACACACACAAAATAAAAGTTGGACAACATGCAGCATACGAGCAGCAGTTAAAATGATGGATAACCCATATTCTTGCCATATTCTTCCCATAATTCCATATCATATTTTTGCCATTACCCATCATAAATAGGCCAGTGAATGCTGTTCTGTAATAAAAATGCATTGTTGTTGACGCATGTCCAGACCCTGCATACTTTCCTATTACCCATCATAAATAGGCCAGTGAATGCTGTTCTGTAATAAAAATGCATTTTTGTTGACGTATGTTCAGACCCTGCATACTTTCCACACAATTCTAGGTTCACATTCTGCAGCTATCAATCAAAAATCATCTAACTGCTAACTATTTTGAAAAGCCGAAATCATTTAAATCAATTACAGTATCATTGTTACGTGTAATTACTTCTGTTTTTGTGATTGCTCTACGGCAGTAAACAGGCTCAGGGAGCAAGAATTTGGGGAGTGGCCAACAGACTTGATCCTTTATCCAGGCAATAATTACCTAGTTACCATGACAATACCTGTCAGTTACGGCTCTAAAACTTACTGTCAACAAAAGCATACAACAATATTACAGATGTGTGTGTGCTGGGAACAAAAGCATGTTCCAATGCCCCCTCAACCCTAATACAACAACACTACAGATTTGTGTGTGTAGTGAAAAGGCTACCCTAATTACCCAGTGCCTACTATAGCTAGCACTACCTATCCAGGGGATAACAGCTGGGAGAAGACTAGCACTAACTCTCCATACTTACTCACATTAGTTGCCAAGTTATCCTGCCTTTTTGATATAGGATTTGGCAGCACATTAGTGTCACAGGTGCAGCATCTCGCATCCACCTACTGGCAGGACTACTGTCAGCAATCTCATGGCCTGCCCTACTCTACCCAGCGTGTCTATGCATGTGGCAAAATATCCTTGTATCTTACAGTCACAATACCAGGATAACCCAACGCCTGAGCGTACCTCATTCATTTACAATTTTGTCCTTTATAGGGCCTAAGGGGTGGTGGAAGGTATCCGAGTTTCCTGAATTTCAACCGAACAGCTTCACCCTGAGTTTGGGAGGGGCTCTGTGTTCAACTCTGATTACATGCTTCCATTAACAAGGGTGACGGTAACCCTGGCACCAGATACTGTGTGTGTGTGTGTGTGTGTGTGCGTGTGTGTAAAATACAGACGTGGTCATGCAACCTACGTATTTGTTTTGGTCACTGTACAGTTGGTTTTCGATGTTTGCCAGTATTCTCACACATACCACATACACACAGGTGTAATTACTGCTGTTTCAGTTGTTGCTTGGCAGATTTCTCCTCTTGACCTGCCCTTTCCGCCCTTAATATGCATAAGACTCGCTGTACTCTTTGTCTGTTCCTCTAACATATTTAATTTGCTTGAACGCAGTTCTTTGCAAACAGGAAGCAAGTCCGCTAACAAGTCTTCCTTTCAGCACCATACAGACAGCAGGAATGGATTAGTTTATGAAATAAACCACTCAACTCATTCGTCTATTTACAATAGCAGTCCAGTACAGACTACGCAGGTGATTAAATTAAGCCCATTACAACCATGTGAACAGCATGAGCAGTCTGCTGTGGTGCCGGATAGAACTGTTGTTGATGAGTGATGACTTGGGTTACGCATACAACTCCCTGAAGACAGATTTCATCCTTGCTTCAAAAACTTTACTGTTCCGCAATATTGAATCAATGACCACACTACCTAACCCGGTAAATATACATACAGTTTCACTGTAAGGTTTGACAAGTTCTAAGTAAATACAGTTACTTAAGTGTTACCACTGTACGAAACTACTTCCTTAGCTAAGACTTCGGGCAAGTTGCTAGCTAGCTAGTTGGGCTGCACGTCACTTGAGTACACTGGCATCAGAGCCAAGTCAGCAGTGGTGGTTAGCTGACGTTAGCCACTCAGCTGACAAACAAGAGTTCCTTCAGATACACCCAAAAGAATGAGTGTTTTCAGAACAGCCGACCATATATTAATTGCATAGAACTTCTAAGAACTAAGACAGGTAGTGCGTGTGTTAAGTTAACAATCATCATCATTATTCTGCAATAAGGACACTGCGAGCTGGGCTGTGTTTACCTATACACAGAGAAACACCAAGCAAACATTCTCTCTCCAGCTGGCTAGCATTGCTAACAGAGCGGACACGGACTAAGGTATTCCCTGACGCTGCCGCAAAAACAAACAGCGAAACCAGCCCCCGTCTTCGGGCAGCACACACAGAACGCACGAAGGCACAAAATTAATGCAATTTGGCGTCTATTTACCTTCTCCTCGTCAGAGAGCGGCTCATCAAAATCGGTCATCTTAGCTTCTCGGGACCAGCCTCGCCTCGCAAAGCACCTCGGGAACAAATCTGTCACGGCGGTCATAACCATAATAGGTCAGGAGAAGCTGATTGGTCCACACACGGGTCAGGAGAAGTTGATTGGGCAGCTCCCGCAGCACGGTATTCTTCATCGCTGCCACCGATCCATCATCAGCAGTACAGACAGACAAAAAGAGATTAGAAGCGAAGCCGACTGACACGGTTACCCAGTTATGTCCTGCGGCGGAATCTCTCCTCTGCATCATAAATTACACTTTAATTATATGTCGCAGCGGTTCAGCCGGCGAGCAGCCACTCCACCTGCTTGCATTGGACCACGGAGTTAATTGCCTTTGTCGTCCTGTTTTTAGTTTGCAATATAAACATTCAAATTGGGAAAGAAATAGAAAATTAAAAAGAAACACAAAGAAAAGACACATTCGTGTTTAATGTACAAATATATGTCTGTGTTCAATTCATTT
>CM050206.1:33434411-33441911 GCA_027475355.1 Coilia nasus
GAGCAGAAGAGGAGAGGATAGGAGGGGAGCAGAAAGGAATGGAGAGGAGAGGAGGAGAGGAGAGGAGGAGAGGAGAGGAGAGAGGGAACATGGCATAACGACAAGAGAAGAAAGGGGAGAATGGAAGAGTAGATGAAGAGGTGGATGGCACAGTGTGAAAAAGAACAGGTGACTACACAGAGACTGAGGAGAGGAGAGGAGAGGAAAGGAGAGGAGGAGAGAGGAGGAGAGGAGAGGAGAGGAGAGGAGAGGAGAGGAGAGGAGAGGAGAGGAAAGGAGAGGAGAGGAGAGGAGAACAGGTGACTACACAGAGACTGAGGTGAGGAGGAGAGAGGAGAGGAAAGGAGAGGAGGAGAGGAGAGGAGAGGAGAAGAGAGGAAGACAGGATGAGGAGAGGGGAGGAGAGGGGAGGGGAGGGGAGGAGGGGAGAGGAGATGAGAGGAAAGGAGAGGAGAGGAGAGGAGAGGAAAAGAGGATGAGGAGAGGAGGAGAGGAGAGGAGAGGAGAGGAGAGGAAGACAGGATGAGGAGAGGGGAGGAGAGGAGAGGAGGAGAGGAGAGGAGAGGAGAGAAGGAGAGGAGAGAAGAGGAGAGGAGGAGAAGAGAGGGGATGAGAGAAAAGGAGAGGAGAACAGGTGACTACACAGAGACTGAGGTGAGGAGGAGAGAGGAGAGGAAAGGAGAGGAGGAGAGGAGAGGAGAGGAGAGGGGAGGAGAGGAGAGGAGAGGAAGACAGGATGAGGAGAGGAAAGGAGAGGAGGAGAGGAGAGGAAGACAGGATGAGGAGAGGGGAGGAGAGGAGAGGGGAGGGGAGGAGAGGAGAGAAGAGCAGAACAGGTGACTACACAGAGATTGAGGTGAGGAGAGGAGAGGAGAGGAGAGGAGAGGAGAGGAGAGGAGAGGAGAGGAGAGGAGAGGAGGAGAGGAGAGGAGAGGAGAGGAGAGGAGAGGAGGGGAGAGGAGGAGAGGAGAGAGAAGGGGAGAGAGGAGAGGAGAGGAGAGGAGAGGAGGAGAGGAGAGGAGAGGAGAGGAGGAGAGGAGAGGAGAGAGGAGAGGAGAGAGAAGGGGAGAGAGGAGAGGAGAGGAGGAGAGGAGAGGAGAGGAGAGGAGGGGAGAGGAGAGGAGAGAAGAGCAGAACAGGTGACCACACAGAGATTGAGGTGAGGAGGAGAGAGGAGAGGGGAGGAGAGGAGGAGAGGGGAGGAGAGGAGGAGAGGAGAGCAGAGGAGAGGAGGAGAGGAGAGGGGATGAGAGAAAAGGAGAGGAGAGGGAAGAGGAGAGGAGAGGAGAGGAAGAGAGTATGAGGAGAGGGGAGGAGAGGAGAGGAGAACAGGTGACCATACAAAGATTGAGGTGAGGAGGAGAGGGAGAGTGGAGAAGAGAAACTGATGGTAATGTGATTGGAAGAAGAGAGGGATAATAAGAAGAGGGGGATAAGAGATCATGACTGGGGAGAGGTATTAGAGTAATAGAATGGGGGACAGAGAGAAGTTGTGAAATGTAGAGAAAAGAAAAGCTGATGAATGATAAGGAACAGAGAAAGAGTAGAGAATGGGTTAGTCAGAACTAGAGAGCGAAAGGTCGGGGTAGAGAAATACAGAGCATGCAGAGAGGAAAACAGAAGGAACAGCAGAGGGAGGGATAGAGGAAGAAGGGAAGAGAGGGACAGAGGGAGGGAGGGAGAGAGGGAGGGAGGGAGAGAGGGAGAGAGGGGGAGTGTGACGGCCCTCTGTAGGACCTGCGGGCTGCCTGAGTCTTGTGATGGCCAGGTGAGCTCAGGTGGCTAGTGTGCGTTAAGGGGCGGGTAATTGGGAGGATGGCCTACACCTGATGGCCAGGTGAGCTCAGGTGGCTAGTGTGCGTTAAGGGGCGGGTAATTGGGAGGATGGCCTACACCTGATGGCCAGATGAGGCTCAGGTGGCTAGTGTGCGTTAGGGGCGGGTAATTGGGAGGATGGCCTACACCTGATGGCCAGGTGAGGCTCAGGTGGCTAGTGTGCGTTAGGGGCGGGTAATTGGGAGGATGGCCTACACCTGATGGCCAGGTGAGGCTCAGGTGGCTAGTGTGCGTTAGGGGCGGGTAATTGGGAGGATGGCCTACACCTGATGGCCAGGTGAGCTCAGGTGGCTAGTGTGTGTTAAGGGGCGGGTAATTGGGAGGATGGCCTACACCTGGATGGGTGTGGGTACATAAGGACACCTCATCCCCTCTCGTTAGCTTCTGCTCCTCTCTCTCCTTTTTTCGCGTACATCCACACACACACACATCCACACACACATCCACACATCCACACACACACACACCATGCTACATCGCAGACAATCCTACTTACTGACATCCGACACACACGCATTCATACATTTTCCCCCTTGACGCGTTTGTTTCTGCATTTTCTCTTACTTTCAATAAATACACATTGCTTGAACTTTGGACCTGTTTGTGGGCCTCTTTTGTGTTGCGTCGGTGACGAGCCAGGCCTAACAGGGAGGCATCGAGGCATAGGAAAAGAGAGGGATCAGGAAGAAAGGGTTAGAAAGAGAGAGAGAGGGAGAGGCATCAGGAAGAAAGAGAGAGAGAGAGGGGAAGAGAGGGAGAGGCATAGATGCATAGGAAAAGAGAGGGATCAGGAAGAAAGGGTTAGAAAGAGAGAGAGAGGGAGAGGCATATATACATAGGAAAAGAGAGGGATCAGGAAGAAAGGGTTAGAAAGAGAGAGAGAGGGAGAGGCATATATACATAGGAAAAGAGAGGGATCAGGAAGAAAGGGTTAGAAAGAGAGAAAGAGAGAGAGAGAGGGGAAGAGAGGGAGAGGCATAGATGCATAGGAAAAGAGAGGGATCAGGAAGAAAGGTTAGAAAGAGAAAAAGAGAGGGAGCAGCTGAGAGGGATAGAAAAAGCAGAAGAGATGGAGAGGAGGAAGAGGGCGATAGAAAGACATACTGGAAAAGAAGGATGGAGAGATACGGTGTCGGGGTTGAAAGATAGAAAGAGAGGGGCAGGGAAAGAGGGATGAAGAGACAGGAAGAGGGGAGAGAGGGGTAGAGGGACAGAGGGAGAAAAAGAGAGAGGGAGGAAGGGAGAGAGAGAGGGAGGGAAGGAGAAAGAGAGAGGGGGGATAGAGGGATAGATGGAGAGAGAGAGGGAGAAAAAGAAAGAGAGAGGTGAGAGAGAGAGACAGGGACAGAGAGAGAGAGAGAGAGAGAGAGAGACAGAGAGAGAGACAAAGAGAGACAGGGAGAGAGAGAGCAAGAGAGGGATAGAAAGATAGGGAGAGGGAGAGGGATAGAGAGAGAGGTGGGGGAGAGAGAGGGAGAGAGGGGGAGAGAGATAGACAGGGACAGAGAGAGAGAGAGAGAGAGAGAGAGAGATGTCTTGATAGTACTGTGGTGAAAAACAGGTCATCTCTACTTTAATGTGCCGTAACTAATCTGCCTGCATATGGGGAGCATACACAGCCCTCTTCAGCTGGGGAGAGAACACACACACACACACACACACACACACACACACACATGAACACACACATGAACACACACATGAACACACACACACACACACACACACACACACACACACATGAACACACACACACACACACACACACACACACACACACACACACACATGAACACACACACACACACACACACACACACACACACACACACATGAACACACCCACATACACTCACACAGGAACGTACCCACACACACACACACACACAAAGACATATGAACACACCCACACACGCACGCATGCACACACACACACACCCACACACACACACACACACATGAACACACGCACACATACACACACACACACAAACACACACACGTGCACGTGGACGCAAGCACAGACACACACATGCATACACTGAGAAATGCACGCACAGTTGCACACATACACACATTTAATTCTTTATTTGTGTCCACAATTCAAAATAAATTACACAAGGGCACACATCTGGCAGTTGCAAAGGTTGCTCAGGCATGATTCAGTTAAATGACCACGACATTGATCAAAGTAGCGGCCAGCACACACACACACACACACACACACACACACACACACACACACACACACACACTGACCAAAGTAGGAGTCCAAAGGAAAGAGTCCATGGGATCTTAGGGATAAACCTTCTTCTCCAAATATGGGGACTTCTGATTATTGGTGATGCTGAGCAATATATAGCCAGATGTTTACATATATAGCAAGATGTTTATATATATAGCGAGATGTTTATATATATAGCGAGATGTTTATATATATAGCGAGATGTTTATATATATAGCAAGATGTTTATATATATAGCTAAATGTTTATATATGTAGCGAGATGTTTATATATATATATATATATATAGCGAGATGTTTATATATATAGCGAGATGTTTATATATATAGCAAGATGTTTATATATATAGTGAGATGTTTATATATATAGCGAGATGTTTATATATATAACGAGATGTATATAGCAAGATGTTTATATATATAGCGAGATGTTTATATATATAGCTAAATGTTTATATATGTAGCGAGATGTTTATATATATATATAGGCCTATAGCTAAATGTTTATATATGTAGTGAGATGTTTATATATGTAGTGAGATGTTTATATATATAGCGAGATGTTTATATATATAGCTAAATGTTTATATATATAGATAAATGTTTATATATGTAGCGAGATGTTTATATATGTAGCGAGATGTTTATATATATATAGCTAAATGTTTATATATGTAGCGAGATGTTTATATATATAGCTAAATGTTTATAAATATAGCGAGATGTTTACATATATAGCGAGATGTTTATATATATAGCTAAATGTTTATATATATAGCGAGATGTTTATATATGTAGCGAGATGTTTATATATATAGCTAAATGTTTATATATGTAGCGAGATGTTTATATATATAGCGAGATGATTATATATATAGCGAGATGCTTATATATATATAGCGAGATGTTTATATATATAGCAAGATGTTTATATATATAGTGAGATGGTTATATATATAGCGAGATGTTTATATATATATATAGCTAAATGTTTATATATGTAGCGAGATGTTTATATATATAGCGAGATGTTTATATATATAGCTAAATGTTTATATATATAGCAAGATGTTTATATATATAGTGAGATGTTTATATATATAGCGAGATGTTTATATATATATAGCTAAATGTTTATATATATAGCAAGATGTTTATATATATAGCTAAATGTTTAAATATATAGCTAAATGTTTATATATGTAGCGAGATGTTTATATATATATAGCTAAATGTTTATATATATAACGAGATGTTTATATATATAGCTAAATGTTTATATATATAGCGAGATGTTTATATGTATAGCGAGATGCTTATATATATAGCGAGATGTTTATATATATAGTGAGATGCTTACATATATAGCGAGATGCTTATATATGTAGCGAGATCTTTATATATGTAGCTAGATGTTTATATATATAGCAAGATGTTTATATATATAGCGAGATGATTATATATATAGCTAAATGTTTATATATATAGCGAGATGTTTATATATGTAGCGAGATGATTATATATATAGCGAGATGTTTATATATATAGCGAGATTTTTATATATATAGCGAGATGCTTATATATATAGCGAGATGTTTATATATATAGCTAAATGTTTATATATATAGCAAGATGTTTATATATATAGCGAGATGATTATATATATAGCTAAATGTTTATATATATAGCGAGATGTTTATATATGTAGCTAAATGTTTATATATATAGCGAGATGTTTATATATATAGCGAGATGTTTATATATATAGCGAGATGATTATATATATAGCGAGATGTTTATATATATAGCGAGATGTTTATATATATAGCGAGATGCTTATATATATAGCGAGATGTTTATATATATAGCGAGATGTTTATATATATAGCGAGATGCTTATATATATAGCGAGATGTTTATATATAGCGAGATGTTTATATATATAGCGAGATGTTTATATATGTAGCGAGATCTTTATATATGTAGCTAGATGTTTATATTTGTAGCTAGATGTTTATATATGTAGCGAGATGTTTATATATGTAGCGAGATGTTTATATATATAGCGAGATGTTTAATATGTATAGCGAGATGTTTACATATAGCTCAAAGATCACTTTTTTATTGCACACGCACTTGATACTTAAGAAACTTTCCTCAGTAGGTCTGTCTACAAACAGGATCAAAACAGCAGCCTACTTCCAGAATGGAGTCATTTCTACTGGTCTCATCACTGATGGTAATATCTGGTTTAGTGGCATTTATACCAGACAATACACAAGAGGTCTGATTCAAACAATGCAAAGCAAACATCTGAAGTTTAACACAATTTGTATGGACTACTACTGAGGGAAGACAAACATATGGTATTCTAGTAAGATCTCTCTCACTCTCTCTTTCTCTACACCTCTCCTCTCCTCTCCTCTCCTCCCCTCTCCCCTCCTTTACTTCCCTCTCTTCTCCTACTCTCCTCTCGTCTCCTCTCTCTCCTCTCTCTCCTTTCCTCTCTTCTCTTTTCTCTCCTCTCCTCTCTTTTCTCTCCTGTCCTTCTCCTCTCCTCTCCTCTCCTCTCTTTTCTCTCCTCTCCTCTCCTCTCCTCTTTTCTCTTCTCCTCTGCTCTCCTCCTCTGGCTCTTTGAGGTACAGAGCAGCCAGGTGGAGAGTTTGTCTCAGGGTGTGTGTGTGTGTGTGTGTGTGTGTGCGGGAGGCGGAGGAGATGGAGATGGAGATGCAGATGCAGGTTGAGCCTAGCACATTGTGAGGAAGAGTGTGTGTGTGTTTGTGTGTGTGTGTTTGTGTTTGTGTGTGTGTGTGTGTGTGTGTGTGTGAATGAGTTTTTCTTAATAGGTTAAATTCAGGGGTGTTGGTGGGATTGTGTGTGAAGATGATGCTGTTAAATTTGTGGAAGAATCCTGGTTAACAGGCATTACCCACAATGCTTCAGCCATGCACGACCACGTTCACGCCCCACCCCCTTCAGCCCTGTCCAACCCCTTCGCTCAGGCCCCACCCCCCTCCGGCCATGCCCAATCCCTTCTCTCAGGCCACACCCCCTTAAGCCATGCCCAATCCCTTCTCTCAGGCCCCACCCCCCTCCGGCCATGCCCAATCCCTTCTCTCAGGCCACACCCCCTTAAGCCATGCCCAACCCCTTCACCCAGGCCCCACCCCTTCAGCCATGCCCAACCCCTTCACTCAGGCCCCATCCCCTTCAACCAGGCCCCACCGCTTCACTCAAGCCACACCTCCTTTCACAAAAGCCACACCCCTTGGCTGTGCCCCCACAGGGTGAATGGGCAACTCTGGAAAAAAATCTAATTAGCATTTCCTAATTTGGAATCAAAGTCTGAAAGCTGCTGATGATCTGTGTGTGTGTGTGTACATGTGTGTATGTGTGTGTGTGTGTGTGCATACCTGTGTG
>CM050206.1:33474411-33476911 GCA_027475355.1 Coilia nasus
AACAGCTACACCCATCAGAACCCTACAATGCTAATACTAATACTCTTAACCTAACAGCTACACCCATCAGAACCCTACAATGCTAATACTAATACTCTTAACCTAACAGCTACACCCATCAGAACCCTACAATGCTAATACTAATACTCTTAACCTAACAGCTACACCCATCAGAACCCTACAATGCTAATACTAATACTCTTAACCTAACAGCTACTCCCATCAGAACCCTACAATGCTAATACTAATACTCTTAACCTAACAGCTACACCCATCAGAACCCTACAATGCTAATACTAATACTCTTAACCTAACAGCTACACCCATCAGAACCCTACAATGCTAATACTAATACTCTTAACCTAACAGCTACTCCCATCAGAACCCTACAATGCTAATACTAATACTCTTAACCTAACAGCTACACCCATCAGAACCCTACAATACTAATACTAATACTCTTAACCTAACAGCTACACCCATCAGAACCCTACAATGCTAATACTAATACTCTTAACCTAACAGCTACACCCATCAGAACCCTACAATACTAATACTAATACTCTTAACCTAACAGCTACACCCATCAGAACCCTACAATACTAATACTAATACTCTTAACCTAACAGCTACACCCATCAGAACCCTACAATGCTAATACTATACTCAGGACCTAACAGCTCCACTCATAATAGACTCCTGAGGACTTAACATAACAACTTCACCCATCACAACACTAGAATACTAACATACTCCTGAGGACAACATAACAGCTACACCCATCATTACACTACACTACTAATAGAGTCAAGACTTGATCAAACAGCTCAAATCATCACAACACCAAAGTACTAATAGACTCATGAGGACTTAACCTCTGCACATTTTACAACACTAGACTACTGATATACTCCTGAGGACTTATCCTAACAAATCCACGAATCACAACACTAAACTACTAATATACTCCTCAGGACTTAATCAAACATCTCCACACATCACACCAGACTACTAACATCCTCCTCAGGACTTAACCAAACATCTCCACACATCCCACCAGACTACTAACATCCTCCTCAGGACTTAACCAAACATCTCCACACATCACACCAGACTACTAACATCCTCCTCAGGACTTAACCAAACATCTCCACACATCACACCAGACTACTAACATCCTCCTCAGGACTTAACCTACCAGTTCCCCTCATCACACCAGACTACTAACATCCTCCTCAGGACTTAACCTACCAGTTCCCCTCATCACACCAGACTACTAACATACTCCTCAGGACTTAACCTACCAGTTCCCCTCATCACAGCAGACTACTAATATCCTCCTCAGGACTTAACCTACCAGTTCCCCTCATCACAGCACTACACTGGACCACACAGCACATTAGTGCGCTGCAGTACAGTCATTTTAACAGCATGCAGTCTCAATGCCAGCATCAATCATCCAAGGACCGCATTGGGTTGGCCCCGCAGCAGCCATTTAGGGACCCGGTCAGCCTGGGTCATATAGCCAATCAACAACTGAACGGCAGACTGTGTCAGACCATACAGCCAATCAACAACTGAACGGCAGACTGTGTCAGACCATACAGCCAATCAACAACTGAACAGCAGACTGTGTCAGACCATACAGCCAATCAACAACTGAACGGCAGACTGTGTCAGACCATACAGCCAATCAACAACTGAACAGCAGACTGTTTCAGAGCATACAGCCAATCAACAACTGAACGGCAGACTGTGTCAGAGCATACAGCCCACCATCTTCCGAAGAGCGGACTGTGTCAGAGCAGCCAGCCAATAGCATTCTGAGGAGCTGACTGTCAGAGCAGCCGGCCAATAGCGTTCTGAGGAGCTGACTGTGTCAGAGCAGCCGGCCAATAGCATTCTGGAGAGCTGACTGTGTCAGAGCAGCCGGCCAATAGCATTCTGAGGAGCTGACTGTGTCAGAGCAGCCGGCCAATAGCATTCTGAGGAGCTGACTGTCAGAGCAGCCGGCCAATAGCATTCTGAGGAGCTGACTGTGTCAGAGCAGCTGGCCAATAGCATTCTGAGGAGCTGACTGTGTCAGAGCAGCCGGCCAATAGCATTCTGAGGAGCTGACTGTCAGAGCAGCCGGCCAATAGCGTTCTGAGGAGCTGACTGTCAGAGCAGCCGGCCAATAGCGTTCTGAGGAGCTGACTGTGTCAGAGCAGCCGGCCAATAGCATTCTGAGGAGCTGACTGTGTCAGAGCAGCCGGCCAATAGCGTAGTGCTTTAGAGAGTCAGCACAGCTGCCTGCACCCAGCGCCAGGCTGCACTCACAAGCAGCAAAGTCAAACAAGCCCACAGATTAATCAAGCAGGATTAAACATCACTGATTAATCTGCGTAAACAGACGAAAACAAGCCTTCCCCAGAACCAACGGTGTCTACTGGCCACCTCGGAGGGTATTACAGATACTGATAAAGACTGTGTAGCAGGCACACACACATCACATATGTCC
>CM050206.1:33484411-33489411 GCA_027475355.1 Coilia nasus
ACACACACACACACACAGAAATACACACACACACACACACACACACACACACACAGAAATACACACACACACACACACACACACACACAGAAATACACACACACACACACACACACACACACACACAGAAATACACACACACACACCTCCTCTATGGAGTTCTGTCAGGCATCACTGGACAAGGAATGCATGAGTACAGGCCTTTGCCACCTTCATAGACACGACAGGGAGGACACACTCTGTTCCCACTGCCCACACACACACACACACACACACACACACACATTTTGCGTCTGCCCACTCACTGCCCACACGCACACATACACACACACACATACACATACACACGCCGTGACAGTAGTCAGAGACTCTGGTCTTCCAAAGCTATGTTACTCCTGCTGACCACCATCAAGATATCTAGAGTGTGACACACACACATACACAAAGCACATCTGAGTAAACTCAATGCACACACACCAGAGCATAGTCCATGGTCGACCCTGAGGCCATTTAGGTAGGGTCGTGACCCCTGGACAACAGCTCACACAGGAGGGCTCATCTCTTCCAGTATCCCAGAATGCACCTGGCCATGGGCTGGAGCATGACCAGATGAGGCTAAGTGCTATCTATCTCCAATGATCCTAATGTGACTAAGTGCTACTATTTTGGGATAGACCTGATGTAGCTAACTTCTATGGTTCTGTGATAGACCTAATGTAGCTAAGTGTTTTCTATCTGTGATAAACCTGATATAGGTAACTGCTATGGTTCTGTGATCTAGCTGATGTAGCTAGCTGCTATGCTTTTGTGGTCTAGCTGATGTAGCTAGCTGCTATGGTTTTGTGATGGAGCTGATATAGCTGGCTGCTATGGTTTTGTGATCTAGCTGAAGAGGCTAGCTGCTATGCTTTTGTGGTCTAGCTGATGTAGCTACCTCCTATGGATTTGTGATGGACCTGATGAGGCTAGCTGCTATGGTTCTGTGATCTAGCTGAAGAGGCTAGCTGCTATGATTTTGTGGTCTAGCTGATATAGCTAGCTGCTACGGTTCTGTGATCTAGCTGATGTAACTAGCTGCTATGGATTTGTGGTCTAGATGATGTAGCTAGCTGATATGGTTTTGTGATGGAGCTGATGTAGCTAGTTGCTATGGTTTTATTATCTAGCTGATGAGGCTAGCTGCTATGGTTCTGTGATGGAGCTAATGTAGCTAGCTGCTATGGTTCTGTGATCTAGCTGATGTAGCTAGCTGCTATGGTTCTGTGATGAAGCTGATGTAGCTAGCTGCTATGGTATTCTGATCTAGCTAATGAGGCTAGCTGGTATGGTTTTGTGGTCTAGCTGATGTAGCTAGCTGCTATAGTTTTGTGATGAAGCTAATGTAGCTAGCTGCTATGGTTTTGTGATGGAGCTCATGAGGCTAGCTGCTATGGTTCTGTGATCTGGCTGATGTAGCTAGCTGCAATGGTTCTGTGATCTAGCTGATGTAGCTAGCTGCTATGGTTTTGTGATGGAGCTGATGTAGCTAGCTGCTATGGTTCTGTGATCTAGCTGATGTAGCTAGCTCCTATGCGTTTGTGGTCTAACTAATGTAGCTAGCTGCTATGGTTCTGTGATGGAGCTGATATAGCTAGCTGCTATGGTATTCTGATCTAGCTGATGAGGCTACCTGCTATGGTTTTGTGATCTAGCTGATATAGCTAGCTGCTATGGTTATGTGATGGAGCTGATGTAGCTAGCTGCTATGCTTTTATGGTCTAACTGATGTAGCTAGCTGCTATGGTTTTGTGGTTTAGCTGATGTAGCTAGCTGCTATAGTTTTGTGATGAAGCTGATGTAGCTAGCTGCTATGGTTTTGTGATCTGGCTGATGTAGCTAGCTGCTATGGTTCTGTGATGGAGCTGATGGAGCTAGCTGCTATGGTTCTGTGATCTAGCTGATGTAGCTAGCTGCTATGCTTTTGTGATGGAGCTGATATAGCTAGCTGCTATGCTTTTGTGATCTCGCTGATGTAGCTAGCTGCTATGGTTCTGTGATGGAGCTGATGAGGCTATGTGTGTTATCAATCTGCAGTAGGCCTTATGCAGTATATCGTAAATCTTTGTCCCCATTCACATCATCTCCAGATGCCGTCTAGCACCTCATTTGCAGTGTTGGGGTCGTTACTCAAAAAAAGTAATCAACTACACATTACTCGCTACTGTTAAAAAATGTAATGCATTACTTTACTTCTTTACTCCTTATGGAAAGTAACGCGTTACATTACTTTGCATTACTCAGCAACGGCGATGAGCAAAATACATAAATTCCTATTGCATTGAGCAAGATGTAAGACAAGTCATTCTGTCATGCCATTTCACGAAAACAGCCTGGCTACACCACAAAGTTGGTGAAAATCTGAAGAGCTCTGCAGAGGGTCATATCAGTATTGCGCTGCAAGCCAAAAGTCTAAAACAGGTTAACTTGACAACACTTACTAAAATAGAATGAATGAAATAACATGCAGAGACTGGCATACGGGCTACAGCATAAATGCCTTAACAAACTAGAGACCATTCAAATAAAACGTGTTACTAAATAAAATAAAATAAAATAACCATTTTAGATGATGTCAGGGTACACGTTTCATTGGCATGCTAGTCTAGGGCAAAGGCACTTTGTTAAGTCATTGGGGGTGCTCCCCCGATGATCATACTGCATGAGGAGACGTTTTTCAAATCTTTTATCCGACAACGATTTCAGGCTTCAGCGCGAGACCGTCTAGTCTCTTGACTGGCGCACTAGATGCGTTAGCTGTGTTAAGTTTCATACTTCTTATATGATGGAAACGGTTAAGGGCTTCCATGTCTGACTCCAACTTAAAATACTCTGTTACGTTTGTGTCAGAGTTGAAGGAAGCTGTTTTTTCCTTCTTCTCATCAAAAGCAAACATCTTCTCAGCGACAGTGCTGTATGGCGGCAGGTTTCTAATTCTGCGCAACCGGCTCCACATTACGGAGCAAAACAATACACTCTGCAGACAGCAAATTCCTCACGGCTTTTCTCTTCTCCTCATCCCTTGACAATTGCACTTTAACTTAGGCAACGTCGCTCACTCAACATGTTAAAAATAATGATCATATCTCCACCCCTGAACATTATGGTAGATGGCTTTGTCATTTCCCCGAATTCCCCGACAGTTGCGTATGGACATGTCTGGCGACTAATGTGCAAGCGTGCACCTGAGGATTTTGGGGGAGAGTCAGGGGATCCGTCTCAGATATCTGTGCTCAGACCGTCCACTGAAGAAGTCCAGTAATCAGCATATGCACTGTTAGTAACTGTAGTGTGATTAATGAACTTGTAACAGTAACGCGTTACACTACTACGTTACCGACAAATGTAATGTGAGTACAGTAACGCGTTACTTAGTAACGCGTTACACCCATATCTGCTCATTTGCTGATGTTTTAAGGTAGCTTTGTAAAGGTATGAAGATAATGCAATGGCAGTTATTGAGTTTATTACAATATATCTATAAGACACTTATTACAGCATGTGCTTGTTTTATAGAACATGTATATTTAAGTATGTATGCTACAAGGTATTTGTTGTGAGGTGTGTGTTTGTGTTGCATTTTTAATAGCTATGCCTGCGTAGTGGAACATGTTTTAAAAGCCAGCATGTCTCAAGGTGAGGTCCTAAAACTATAAAAGCTGTAAAGCACATGTACATCAGTGGTGTGTGTTTGTCTCAGTGAAATGTGTGTGTGTTTGTCTCAGTGAGAATATGTGTGTGTGTGTGTGTGTGTGTGTGTGTGTGTGTGTGTGTGTGTGTGTGTGTGTGTGTGTGGTGTGATTTGCCTACTTCACTTGTCTTATCTGACCAAACGAAAGGACAATGCAAACATAAATGCAGTAACCCCAGCCTACTGTACATGTGCAGTGATGTCTATATTTAGAAGGCTAACTAGGTAGGTGCTCGACCACAGGCAGTGTGTAACAGGACTAACACTCTGTCTGCTTAATGTCTTCTCTGGAGACATTGACCTTTGACCGCTGCCAGGTTTATAATCTTCTTTAGACGCGATGATGATGACCCACCTGTCATGGCAAGGCTCGAGGCTGCGTGTGACCCCTGTCATTTGGAGAAAGAAGGAACGCGCAAGCCGTTATCCTGTTCTCCTCCCTCTACTTGGGCGGCACGCTCTCTCGCTCTCTCGTTCTCTCTCTCAAGGGCGCATATTTCTGCTCTCGTGCTGGCTTTATTGCACACAAACGCTAAAGCCTCTATTCCCACGCGTCACCTTTCGCCCCGATAACTGTCTGTGAGGTTCTGCTGTGCCTTGAGCGTTGCCGGCCAAATTAATGGCTGTTAGTTCTGACTGTACACAGCGCCCGCCCCGGGGAGACCGACGCAGGTACGCGGCCAAGAGGGAGGACGTAAATCACATTTACGGCTCTATTATTGCAAAATTAGCTGGCCAAATGCACAGCATGTGTCAGCTGAAATTCGCCAGTTATTCTGATACTGGGCAAGAATGTTCCTGACAACACTCGGCACGGCGGGCACCAGTCGAGCGAATACAATTTCTCCAAAATTATTTTCAAGCAGCCCTTAAGTGCACACAGTCGTGACTAAGGAAGGAAGTGTCGCGATTTCTTTATCAGAGTTCTGTGTCCTCATTGGTTCACCGTCATCTGGTCTAGTTAGCTGGTTCTCTTTTCTGTTTTATCTTATTTGAAAACACACAATTACCAGAAGAAAGCTTGCGTAAAATGGGCCCCGCCAGTTGCCAAGAAACATTCAGCCAGATTCCAGATGTGAACACGAATTCTGACTTCTAATCAACTTTTTTAGCCTATATTCCATAGGTGCCAATGTAACCGTAAAAGCCCAGACTTTGTGTAGCAAATTAACAATAACTATTTCCAGCAAAGGTCTAGAAAAATAGATAGGCGCATATACATGGAGGAATGTCTAATGAATCAGCTACAAATACGCCAGAGAAGAACAAGTTA
>CM050206.1:33494411-33496911 GCA_027475355.1 Coilia nasus
AAATAACATTAATGTTTATGTGCATTGGTGACATGCAAAACTATTTACATGGCTTTTATTTACTAAAGTGCACATTTGTACACCGTCAGAAAAGTGACCGCTGTCTCCGCCATCTTCGTTACTTTTATCGAGCAGGAAGTTTTGGGTTCTTCTTCTATGGTTTTCAACCTCCCGGTGACTTCTGGGATAGCTTAGTGTAGTTCGTTTGCGCACTGCAAAATACTACCAGAAATAGCAAGCCACCCGGGTACTTTTGGCCCGGCTTCGCCTACTACTGAAAGCCTACTAAGGTATTGGGACGTTCTAGATGGTGGCTTCCTCATGTTTGTCTCCTATGCAGGCGGCTGGTAATGTAGTCTAGTAAGGGTATTCGGATGCAGCTCTAGTCTCGCTGAGTACAGGAGCACAAGAGAGGGGAAGGGGAAGTGAAACAGAGAGCAGACGTTCTGCTGATGTCACTTCCTGTGCAGAAGGAATGTGTCACTTCATCCAAACGACTGGCATGCTGACTGGAGTCCTTTCATGAGACCTTTTTCTCACGCGCACGCGTGTGTGTGTGTGTGTGTGTGAGTGAGTGTTTGTGTGTGAGTGTGTGCGTGTGTCAAACATGCATATCTTGTGGTATGGCTGCAATGATTGTGACCAGATAGTTCATTTATCCTTAGTTGAGTTTGGGTTGGTGTGGTTTTTGTTATATTGTGTAAATTTTTGGTTGTAATTTTGTATTGAGTGTGGGTTGCTGTGGCTTGCTGTTTTTTCTTCTTTGATATGTAGGACTGTCGGTGCACAATTGCAGTCAGACCTTAATTGAATGATGACGCCCCCTTCCTGATTGGTGTGCTGACAGGTGGTGCCAGGCTGAGTGCTCTCATGGTGGTGGTGGTGATGGTGATGGCAGTGGTTGGATTAATTGTGTGCAGGTGGTGGCAGAGGGCAAGCGGCACACGGAAGAGACAAAGGAGCTTGGCGGGCAGAGGAGACGCGGGCTGGCTACCGGAAGGACTGGTGAACAAGTGCTAAAGGCAACCTAGGGCTTCCTGGCAGCTTCTTGGACAGTTTGTAGACCCAGCAGTGTGGCAGTTTCCAACAAGGATTTTAAGGATTGTGCACATCATTGAACTGTTGCAATTATACGTACCTGGACCAAGGAACGCAGTCTGCCCAGCACTCAGTGAGCACCCTGAACCAGCTGTGCTGCAAGTATTTTGTTTGCTCCCTGATTCTACTCTGAACTGACGAGCCAGGTGGGACTGAACTGTTTTATCTTTTTTTTTTTATTGTTGGAGCCCTGAGCCTGGACTTTGTTGGACAAGGGACTGATCTGAAAGCTTTTTTTCTTAAAAACCAGACTGTTATTGCCTTTTTTTTATTGTGGACCGTTTGACTTTTAATACATTTTCACCTAAGTATCCAATCTGTGTCCTCCATTTCTTAACAGTGGAAACTTTGAAAACTGGTAAATTGGAAGTCATCACTGTCTTTGACACGTGTGCATGTGTGTGAGTGTGTGTGTGCGTGTGAGTGTGTGTGTGAGTGTGTGATGGAAAATGGACAGTCACAGTGTGATTACTTAGGCATTATAGAACTCATCATAAGACACATATGCACACACTCTCATGGACACAGGCGCACACACACACACACACACACCCATGCACACACACACACACCCATGCACACACACACACACCCATGCACACACACACACCCACGGACACACACACACGCACACACCCACACACACACACACACCCACGCACACACACGCGCACACACGCACAGACACACGCACACACACACAGATTTATATATATATACACACACACAGACAAACACACATTCACACAGATACAGACACACACACACACACAGATATACACAAACAAACACAGACACCCACACACACACACATTCACACAGATACAGACACACACACAGACATACACAAACACACACACGCACAGACATATATATATATATACACACACACAGACAAACACACATTCACACAGATACAGACACACACACACACAGATATGCACAAACAAACACAGACACCCACACACACACAGGCATACACACACACACACACACACACACACACACACATTCACACAGATACAGACACACACACACAGACATACACAAACAAACAAAAACACACACACACACACGTAGAGTGTGGGAGTCTGCTGACTCATGACACCTGCTTCTGACCTCCCTCCCTCCCTTCTGTCTATTTGCTCGTCTCCTTCATCATGCGCTAATTCTCTCTTCCTCTCCCTCTCTTTCTCTCTCTCTCTTCCTCTCTCTCTCTTCCTCTCTCTCTCTTCCTCTCTTCCTCTCTCTCTCTCTCTCTCTCTCACTCTCTTACTCTCTCTCTCCCTCTCTCTCTTACTCTCTCTCTCTTACTCTGTTACTCCCTCTCTCCCTCTCTCTCTCTCTCTCTCACTTTCTCCCTCTCTCTGAATCGTCCCTCCCTCTCTCTCTCTCTCTCTCT
>CM050206.1:33504411-33526911 GCA_027475355.1 Coilia nasus
TCTTGATATGGCCTCGGCCAGGTGTCTTACTGTAAGAAGGTTGGTCTGGCGTCTTTCAGCTGTCTGTAATGACCTATTGGGTTTACACCAGGTCTGTTATTGGGTTTACTCCCAGGTGTCTTAATGGGACTACTCCAGGTGTCTTATTGGGGACTACTCCAGGTCTTTTATTGAGACTACTCCAGGTGTCTTATTAAGACTACTCCAGGTGTCTTATTGGGACTACTCCAGGTGTCTTATTGGGACTACTTAAGGTCTCTTATTGGGACTACTCCAGGTCTTTATTGAGACTACTCCAGGTGTCCTTATTGGGACTACTCCAGCTGTCTATTGGGACTACTCCAGGTCTTTTATTGAGACTACTCAGGTGTCTTATTGGGACTACTCCATGTGTCTTATTGGGTCGACTCCAGGTCTCTTACTAGGTTTACTCGAGGTCTCTTATTGGGACTACTCCAGGTCTTTTACAGTTTTTGTCCATTGCTGAAACACATTTGCAAAATTTGGCTCGCTGTGCCAAAACTCTACACCCAAGCACATAGGACACAAACACTTGGAAATAAACCATTCACATCTATGTCAAATTTGAAACTTGCAATCAAAACCTAACAATGCTTCGCCAAAATGTCACTCTCATGACAAAATTGCACACACTTGTATCTTATGAAAACACTGTCACATCAGCACCAACACACTAGTCTACTTTATATAAAACACTGTTTTTTGTATTTTGAATAGATGTGTTTTGCCAATGATACATCGCTATTTCATTTTTGAACGAAGTGTCTTATGTATGAAATAGTGTTGTAGTGTGCAGGAGCAAGTGTGTTGCAAAAAGGAGCAAGTGTGTTGCAGATTGCAACTAAAAGTGTAAAGCAGTGTTTGTTGTTTAAGGTATGGTTACACTGTGTTTAAGGCATGGCAACACAACTTCAAGTTATGTTACTTTGGTTAAGCATATGTCTGTTGCGTTCAAGCAATGGGCAAAAACTGTAAGTGGTGGCAAAATACATGCCTTTATTGTTTCAAATTTTAATCCTATAGCTTTTGAACAACGTTTCCACCGAACTATGATTCACATCCGCATCTGATCATGCATACACCGTCACACTGTCACCTGAAATTCACACTGATTGGTCCACCCTTGGGAAGTTACCTGATTGAACTCAGTTACCTCAAGTTAAAAAGTCACACAGCGTGAGCAGAGCAGAATTAGTACCAGCCTAGATGCGAAGCCTGAAGGAGTAAGTTGTCGAATCTCCCAGTGGAAGAATGTTTGTCTGCCAGCGGGATTTGTGGCCAAGGTTGTGACCCCGTCCCAAGCAACATCACTGAGTGAGCTGTCTTCTGTGGCTAGCGGCACCAGCAAATGAAACCGTGAAGTGCTATGGATTGTTGCCTCTTAGGACCCAGACAATCCTGTGAGCAGTCCCACTTCAGATCCGTGAGTTACATACTGTACAACGCACCTTGCAGCTCCTCTGGTTTTTCAAACGCTACGACTCGCTACCGTTTTGCTCTCCTGACATCCTTTTCTCACACGCACATACACAGACATTCATGTACTCACACCCACCATACATACATGGACTGAAAAGACGCTTTTGTTGTTGTTCTTGTTTGTTTTGCTGTTTTGGGAACATTATATGGGTAATTGGAGTTTGACCTTTGAAGACAAACGTATTTTTGTGTAAGTAAACCTACGGCCTATTGTTGAGGTTTTGAGTTGTCACCAACCTTTTGTAAGTAAACATGACTTGCATTTAACTTCTGAGGTTTATGACTTTTATGTTATGTGCTGATGGTGAACACCTTAGTTACGTGGCAAGATTCTGGCCTGCTGGCGCCTGAACTTGAACTTTCTAATGTACCTGGGGTAGCGCCGTTACAAAGTCTTCTCTCAAGTCTTGATGTCTTTTAAGTCTTTTTTTAAGTGTTGATTGTACTTTAAGTCTTAAGGACTTTCTTTTTCTCCTACCTACCACTCAAATGAATTTAATACCAAAGTGGACTTGTTCAGATTCTACCGCAGTCTCCATCTTAGGCTTGGTATCACCATCATAGCCCCAAGTGTCCCAAAGTGTCCAAAACTCCCCCTTCAGACCAAAATCACATTTTATGCCCCTCAGTTTCGAATGCTACTTTGACTGCTTTTACAAAAAAAGTGATTATGAAATTGAAGAACTTTTCAAGACCTCGGCTCAGAAGGTAAGGGAGAATCCAATTTAAGGCAATTTAACAACTCAGATTTCTATAATAAACTTGTCTTCCAACCCAATAGACTGCACAAAAGAGAAACTGAAGGGATTGTTGTCCACAGCCATGGAGGCCTGATGGATTTCAAAACAAGAACATGATTTCCTTTTATGTGATCATCCTCGTATACCTACATTCTATATGCTTCTAAAGTGCACAAGTCCTTTGAATATCCGCTAGGAAGGCCTATTATATCCTCCAATGGCTCTCTTACAGACCCTGCCTCCCAATTATAGACTTTCACATAAAGCCTCTCGCCCAACAGCTCCATTCTTATATACAGGACACTACTCATGTTTTAAAAATCTTGAATGAGATGACCGTGTCTGATGACTCTTATCTGGTCACCATGGATGTAGAGTCCTTTGTATACAAATATTGCTCATGACGGTGGACTAAAAGCCTTACACTACTTTTTAACCAACAGATCTACAGACTGCTTACCTCCATCTGATTTCATAATTAAACTCACTGAATGGACATTGAAAAATAACATCTTTTTGTTCCAAGACCATTATACATTCAGGTGTGTGGCACTGCTATGGGGGCATGTTTTGCCCCCAATTATGCCAATCAATTATGCCACACAATCCAGTGTGTCTACATAATGTCTACAGTGATAAGATAAATTGGTATGGGAGATATATTGATGATCTTTGCCTAATTTGGACTGGTTTTGAAGATGAGTTGTTCATGTTTCACAATTTGTTGAATAATATTGAGAAAAATGTTAAACTGTCTATGGAACATTCAAAAACAACTATTAACTTCCCAGACCTAACTATCTCAAAAGGACTGCACGGCCGGCTCCACACTACAGTGTTTCGCAAAACTACTGGTAGAAACATCATGTTAAGAGCAGACAGTTTCCATCCAGTCTGGCTAAAAAACAATATACCTTTTGGACAATTCCAACGTCTGAGACGTATATGCGATTCAGACCAAGAGTATGAGAAACAGGCCGCAATCATATCTCATCGCTTTACACAGAGGGGCTATCAAACTGATGTGGTACAGTCTGCCAATAAAAAAGCCCTTTCTACTCAGAGGACAGAGTTGTTAAAAAAGAGGAAAAAAGTCATCTAGTCAAGAACAAGTTTATTTTGTCACAAAATATACCCCACTCTGAGAGAGGTATTCCCAGTCCCCCCAAAAATTACGTTTAGGAGGGCCCCCACCCTTTGAGACAAACTAGTACCTAGCCATCTTAATGTGATAAAAAAGACTACTTGGCTTCATAGGACAGATAATGGGTACATACAAATGCAGTTTTTAATCAAAGAATGCAAATAATATGTTGATTTCAAATCTAACAAAACATACAACATTCAAGCATTCATCAACTGCAATACCACTTTTGTTGTGTACCAGTTATCATGTGCATGTGGCTGTTTTTTTATATTGGCCAAACCAAGAGGCGTCTAAAAGACAGAGTCTCTGACATAAAAATGCCATCATAAAGGCAAATTTTGGATTATCCAATGGCTAAACATTTTCACACAGCACACAACAATAATCCCGATGGTCTAATGGTTGAAGGTCTAGAAACAATCAAAAAGAATATTAGGGGTGAGATGGATTAAAATTATTATTACAAAGGGAAACCTTCTCCATATAGATACTTTGGAGGCCATGACATACCCAGGACTAAATGAAGAAATTGACTTTAGTCCATATGTATAATGACTTTTCAGTTTAAGAAAGTTTTCTTCTGGTATTGATTGCTGTCCTAACCCAAAGTCTGGTGCCACTATGGCTTTTTATGTATGTTCCTTTGTTTGTGTTTTTGTTGTCCTTACCTGGCCATTCATTGTCTTGAGACACGTTGTATGGCCCACCTAGTGGCCTTTGTATGTATTGATTTAACTGATAATTGGTTTATGTGAAGTCATTAGCTGTGCTATCCAGGTGTATGTCATTGGGTAACCTCATAAGAGGTCATTGTTTGTTTGTGCAGTATACCCTGAAGAAGGCTCTGTCCTGTCCATGTTTTTAGTTTCAAAATAGCCATGTATAATTAAAGGCTTTTTATACCTTTTGGATTAGAAGAGTGCCTTGACCCTCTTTTTTCAATTAGATGTTTTTTTCCCCCATCCCAAAGAGCACCTTCAACATTTTTCCACTATTCCTGAGCACTTTGGAGTTTCTCTTCACTTGTACTTCAAGTCTTGTTTTGAGTTCTTGACTCCTCTTACTGATCCTCCTGGTCTCTTAAGTCTCATATGGTCTGATTTTACTGTTGATGATTTTGATAGGGGTTCTTTGGACGTGTATTATCAGCTTTTAGGGTTTCCTGAAGGTCTCTTTGGTCTCAATATGGGTTCTGAGTGGGTCAGAATAGGTTTCTTAGTGTTCTAAACTAGGGTTCTGAGTGGTTTGGATAGGGTCTCGGGATAGGGTTCTAAGTGGTCTAAACTAGGGTTCTGAGTGGTCTGGATAAGGTCTCAGGATAGGGCACATACACACCCCCCACCCCCCCACCCCCCCCCCCCCCCCCCCCCCACCTACAGACTCCAACAGCCGCCCTCTAGGCACCTAGAGTCCCACATATATACCATCTCCAGGGACCTCATGCCCACATACCCTCTCCGAGACCCTAGAGCCATATATCCACCCTCCAGGGTTCAAGTGCCCACATATCCACCTTCTGGCATCCTACTGCCCACATATCCACCCTCCTGCCTCCTGATGCCCACATATCCACCCTGCAGGCCCCTGTGCCCACATATCCACCCTGCAGGCCCCTGTGCCCCACATATTCACCCTGCAGGGCCCCTGTGCCCACTTATCCACCCTGCAGGCCCCTGTGCCCACATATCCACCCTGCAGACCCTGTGCCCACATATTCGCCCTCCTGCCTCCTGATGCCCACATATCCACTGTGCAGACCCTGTGCCCACATATTCACTGTGCAGGACCCTGTGCCCACATATCCACCCTGCAGGCCTCTAGAGCCACATATCCACCCTGCAGGCCCCTAGAGCCACATATCCACCTGCAGGCCCCTAGAGCCACATATCCACCCTGCAGGCCCCTAGAGCCACATATCCACCCTGCAGGCCCCTAGAGCCACATATTCACCCTGCAGGCCCCTAGAGCCACATATTCACCCTGCAGGCCCCCTAGAGCCATATATTTGCTCGCTCTGGCTGCAGGCTGTGTGCAGGCCTAATGCTCCATAAATCTGCACTCCATGATTCATCCCCTCCGCCAGCACACCTTAATCCTTGCATATCCCTGGATACACACACACACACACACCTCGTGGGAGACACACACCGCCTGGTCAGAATACACACACACACACACACACACACACACACATTGTGGAGTCCACTGGGCAGTGGGGAGGAGTGTCTGCTCTTTTATCGGCATCCAGCGCTCACACAGCATGGGCCACAAGGTGTGGTGTGTGCGTGTGTGTGTGTGTGTGTGTGTGTGTGCGCGTGCGTGTGTGTGTGTGTATGTGTATGTGCATCCCGAGTGGGGTGTGTGTGTTTCGCAGAGTGGGGGCTGCCAATAAGCTCCAGTGTTTGAGGGTTGCTGAACCCCCGACACACACACACAAACACACACACACACAAACACACACACACACAAACACACACACACACAAACACACACACACACAAACACACACACACACTCAACACTCAAACACTCAAAGCTCCATCTAGTCAAGCTCTTAAGCTTAGGCTGACTAAAACCTCAAACACACACACACCCGCTCACACACACACGCTGTAGCAGCAGAAGGCAGTGGCAGTATGGTCAAGTCAAGTAGGTTTTTATTGTTGTTTCAGGCACTTACACAGTACATAGTCATACATACACACAGTACATAGTCATACATACACACAGTACATAGTCATACATACACTCAGTACATATCAGACATATACACATATACACATACACAGTACATAGTCAGACATACACACATATACACATATACATAGACATAGTACATAGTCAGACATACACACAGTACATAGTCATACATACACACAGTACATAGTCAGACATACACACAGTACACAGTGACACGAGACAACGTTTCACCGGGAACAATTGTGAAAGTGGATACACGCAACTGTTAGGACACAGTATGGGCAAGACAGATGTGTAAGAGTGCTTACATACACTATTAGGGCCACATACGCACATAGTGCGCACACACAATCATGAGACTACACAGATTCATACTCACACACACATGCCCATTCACACACACCTATACACCTGCACACATACGCACGCACGCACGCACGCACGCACACACACGCACACACACACACACACACACACAATCAAGGGCGGCTCTGCCTGGCTCAGCGTCCATCAAGGCAAGCGTCTCGGCCAGCTGACTGGCAAAACACCTCAGACACACACACACACACACACACCTCAGATGTTCATAGGACGCAGAAAAACAACCTCTCTCTCTGTCTTTCTCTCTGTCTCTTTCTCTCCCTCTCTCTCCCTCTCTCCCCCTCTCAATCAGCACTTTAGCGAGCGATTGGATGCACATTTTCTTCCTGGCTTCGTCCCTCCTCTGTTCTTGGAAAGAAAGTGAGAAAAGAAAGGAAGAAAGAGAGAAAGAAAGATGAAATCTCCGGATGGGAATTGGCCTCCGGATGGAATTGTTCCTGGTGCCTCAGCACTGATATTGCCTTTCTCTTCTTCGCTCTGATCCATTTGTTTATTTGCCATCTGGTTTGTCTGCAATCGTACTGCTCTTCAGTCTGACACGCATCTGGCCGTGTACAGTCATCTATTACAGGAGTCCTCTGGGGTTCAGACATGGCCTCATAACTAGCTATAGTTGTCATGGTAACAAGGAGTCTTATCAATCTAAGCTAACCATAGACAGTGTGGCATAGCAGGGAGATCGAGAGAGGAGAGAGAAGAGAGCGAGAGAGAGAGAGAGAGAGAGAGAAGAGAGAGAGGAGAGAGAGAGAGAGAGAGAGAGAGAGAGAGGAGAGAGAGAGAGAGAGAGAGAGAGAGAGACAGATTATTTAAAAGACCTTTGTAAAAGAAGCTAATAGTTTTCCGAACGTTTTGATATTGCTGCTGAACAAAAACCCAAATGCTTACAAACCCCTTCCCATTCTAACGCACATGTGAAGCAGGTTTACAATCAATCTCACACTACAAACACACACACACACACACAGCCCTGAGCTTTTTTAATGATTTTAGCATTTGATGAATTATCTGCGAAGAGCCCATTTACAGTAAGAGAGTCTCAGATTGCTTTAATCTGCAGCCCTTTGAATGAGCATGTGAAACACCATATTAGAGATTACTCCAGAGAAGAGAGGGAGGAGAGAGAGAGAGGAAAAGAGAGAGAGAAAGGAAGAGGGAGAGATAGAAAGAAGGAGAGACAGAGAAAGAAAAGAGGGAGAGGAAACAGAGAGGAAGAGAGAGAGAGAGGGAAATGGAGAGGGAGGAGAGAGAAAGGGGGAAAGAGAAGGGGAGGAGAGAGAGGGAAATGGAGAACATCACTAAGAAACACACACATACACAAATCTGCCACATACCTACATTCAAACACACACACACACACACACCCACACACACACACACACACACAACTGCACCCCCCCTACACACTCTCATGTAGCCAATACGCACACCCACACAAACATGCACACACACACTCCATCTACGTCTGTCTTACACACACGAGAGAGGGGGAGAGAGAAAGAGGGAGAGAAAGAGTGATAAAGAAAGCAGGAGAGGAAGTGATAGAGAAAGAGAGAGAGGGAGTGGTAGAGAGAGAGAGATAGAGAAAGAGAGAGAGAGAGAGTGATAGAGAAAGAGAGAGAGAGAGTGATAGAGAAAGAGAGTGATAGAGAAAGAGAGAGAGGGAGTGGTAGAGAGAGAGAGAGAGAGAGTGATACAGAGAGAGGGAGTGATAGAGAAAGAGAGAGAGTGATAGAGAAAGAGAGAAAGGGAGCGATAGAGAAAGAGAGAGAGAGTGGTAGAGAAAGAGAGTGATAGAGAAAGAGAGAGAGGAGTGATACAGAGAGAGAGTGATAGAGAAAGAGAGAGAGAGAGTGATAGAGAGAGAGAGAGTGATAGAGAAAGAGAGAGAGAGTGATGGAGAAAGAGAGGTTGGATGTGGATGGGGTACTCTGTTTCCCTTTCAATGTTCTGCGCACAGAATTTATGGATACACATCGCTCTACACACACACACACACACACACACACATACACACACACACACACATACACACACACACACACACACACACACACACACACACTTCAAGATTCACTCACATAAAGCTGCACTGCCCTAATTCATTACACACATACAAACATGCACTCACACACACACATGCACACAGACATCCCTCACATGAGAAAAACTCACAGTATCCCTGAATCCATCTCTCTCTCACACACACACCACACACACTCACAGACTTACAGACACACACACACACACGCTCGTGCACACACACACAGACTTTATCTATCTGTCTATTGCTCTTTGGTAAATACATACACATAGAAGCACACATAAATACTGTATATGCTCAAACACACACACACACACACACATCCTCAGCTGTACCTGATTTGAGGAAACCTTTTGTACTGGAGCGGGAAGCCTTGTGAAGCACATACACACACACACACACACACACACACACACACACACACACACACACACACACACACACACACACACACACACACACACACACACACACATCTGCCTTCCTGATGTTATGTTCACACTGGCGAAACACACACTCATCTTTCACTCGCCTCTCCACCTCTCTTCCCCTCTCTCCACCTCTCCTCTCTTCCCCTCTCCACCTCTCCTCTGTTCCCCTCTCTCCACCTCTCCTCTCTTCCCCTCTCTCCACCTCTCCTCTCTCCACCTCTCCTCTCTTCCCCTCTCTCACCTCTCCTCTCTCCACCTCTCCTCTCTTCCCCTCTCCACCTCTCCTCTCTCTCCACCTCTCCTCTCTCCACCTCTCCTCCGTTCCCCTCTCCTCTCTTCCCCTCTCGACCTCTCCTCTCTTCCCCTCTCCACCTCTCCTCTCTCTCCACCTCCCCTCTCTCCACCTCTCCTCTCTCCACCTCTCCTCTCTTCCCCTCTCTCCACCTCTCCTCTCTCCACCTCGTCCTCTCTCCACCTCTCCACCTCTCCTCTCTCTCCACCTCTCCTCTCTCCACCTCTCCTCTCTTCCCCTCTCTCCACCTCTCCTCTCTCCACCTCTCCTCTCTCCACCTCTCCTCTCTCTCCACCTCTCCTCTCTCCACCTCTCCTCTCTTCCCCTCTCTCCACCTCTCCTCTCTCCACCTCTCCTCTCTCCACCTCTCCTCTCTCTCCACCTCTCCTCTCTTCCCCTCTCTCCACCTCTCCTCTCTCCACCTCTCCACCTCTCCTCTCTCCACCTCTCCTCTCTCCACCTCTCCTCTGTTCCCCCCTCTCCACCTCTCCTCTCTCCACCTCTCCACCTCTCCTCTCTCTCCACCTCCCCTCTCTCCACCTCTCCTCTCTTCCCCTCTCTCCACCTCTCCTCTCTCCACCTCTCCACCTCTCCACCTCTCCTCTCTCTCCACCTCTCCTCTCTCCACCTCTCCTCTGTTCCCCCCTCTCCACCTCTCCTCTCTTCCCCTCTCCACCTCCCCTCTCTCCACCTCTCCTCTCTTCCCCTCTCTCCACCTCTCCTCTCTCTCCACCTCTCCTCTCTTCCCCTCTCCACCTCCCCTCTCTCCACCTCTCCTCTCTTCCTCTCTCCACCTCTCCTCTCTTCCCCTCTCTCCACCTCTCCTCTCTTCCCCTCTCCACCTCTCCCCTCTCCACCTCCCTCTCTCCACCTCTCCTCTCTTCCCCTCTCCACCTCTCCTCTCTTCCCCTCTCCACCTCTCCTCTCTCTCCTCTCTTCCCCTCTCCACCTCTTTTCTTCTTCTTCACTTATCCATCATCTCATCCCTTCTTTCCTCTTCTCCCCTCATCTGTCCATCATCTCTTCTTCCACTCCTCTCTCTCTTCTCCTCCTGCTCCTCTCTTTCAGTTTTTCTCTTCTCTTCCCCCACTCTTCTCTCGTTTCTCCTCTTCCTCTTCTTCAGTCTCTCTTCTCTCCTTCTCTTCCACCACTCTTCTCTCCTTCTCTTCTCTCCTCTTCTCTTCCACCACTCTTCTCTCCTCTCTCTTCTCTCCTTCTCTTCTCTCCTCTCTCTTCTCTCCTCTTCTCTTCCACCACTCTTCTCTCCTCTCTCTTCTCTCCTTCTCTTCTCTCCTCTCTCTTCTCTCCTCTCTCTTCTCTCCTCTCCTCTCTCTTCTCTCCTTCTCTTCTCTCCTCTCTCTTCTCTCCTTCTCCTCCTTCCCCCACTCTTCCCTCGTTTCTCCTCTTCCTCTTCTTCTCTCCTCTCTTTCAGTCTTGCTGTTTTCTCCCCTCACTCGTCTTTCATTACTCTTCTCTTCCTCTCTTCCCGTGATTACTCCTCTATCTCTTCTCCTCTTCTTCCCCTCTCCTCTCCTCTCCTCTCCTCTCAGTCTCTCTCCCCCCCCCCCACTCTTCTCTCCTTTCTCTTCTTCTTCTCTCCTCTCAGTCTTTCTCTTCTCTCCCCCTCACTCTTCCCTCGTTTCTCTCTTTCATTACCCTTCTCTTCATCTGTTCATCTGTTTCCGGCATTAGTCCGATACGCACATCCAGTCAGGAAAGAACCGGCACACTTAAAACCTTTTTCCGGTTTATTTTATATTATTATTAAATTTATATTATTTTTTCGGTTTATTTTATGCCACAAAATGACATTTTGACGGTTTCTGGTCTTCCTCACCGTCACTCATTCAAACGTCATGTTGTAAAAAGGATTTTAGGTCAGCTGGCTCTTCCCCTCCTGCAGTACCAACCGAGTGTTGTCCTGTACCTGGTGTGGGAGGTGGATTTTAAGTGACTGGCTCTTCCCCTACTGCTGATCGAGTGTTGTCCTGTACCTGGTGTGGGAGGTGGATTTTAAGTGACTGGCTCTTCCCCTACTGCTGATCGAGTGTTGTCCTGTACCTGGTGTGGGAGGTGGATTTTAAGTGACTGGCTCTTCCCCTCCTGCAGTACCAACCGAGTGTTGTCCTGTACCTGGTGTGGGAGGTGGATTTTAAGTGACTGGCTCTTCCCCTACTGCTGATCGAGTGTTGTCCTGTACCTGGTGTGGGAGGTGGATTTTAAGTGACTGGCTCTTCCCCTACTGCTCTACTGATCGAGTGTTGTCTTCTACCTAGGATGGGATGTGTACAGTCTTACTGTTGTAGCTATACAGTCTGTGGCTGTACAGTAACTGTTTTCATACTCGCTATAATCCTTCATCTAGTCGCACTCTTTGTGGGCCATACTCCCAGATGTATGTGTGTGTGTGTGACTGTGTGTGAGTGTGTGTGTGTGTGTGTGTGTGTGTGTGTGTGTGTGTGTGTGTGTGTGTGTGTGTGTGTGTGTGTGTGAATGTGGCTAAATGTTTGTTTGGGTATGTTATTGTCAGGAGATGCTTAAAAGTGCAGTGAAGCATGGCTGACCTCCAAGTGATTACGATTAACTAAGACATGTAAATAAATTATGAGTGATTGTATGGATAAATGCATAAATGCATGGATGAATGAATGACATATGGGTAGCGCACACTACAGCTAGTAGCACTATAGAATAGAGAGAAAAAGGAGGAGAGGATGAGAAAACAAAGAGAGAGAGAGAGAGAGAGAGAGAGAGAGAGAGAGAGAGAGAGAGAGAGGGAGAGAGAGAGAGAGAGAGAGAGAGGGAGAGGGAGAGGGAGAGAGAGAGAGAGAGAGAGAGAGAGAGAGAGAGAAGTTGGATACCAACAGCTTTGAAAGCCCAGGAGTGTGTGTGATGACGTGGGTTGCATACAGACGGGAATTTGCAACCTTCTGTGTTTGCATGGTGTGTGTGTGTGTGTGTGTGTGTGTGTGTGTGTTTGTGTCAGACTCCCTCTTGTTTTATTGCTTGATTTACACACTGCTCAACAGTGCCCCCACTGGCTAACTGTGTCCTAACACCCCAAACTGCACAAGGAGAGCAGGCACCACAGTCAGCTCTTGAGAAGAAATCAAACACAGATCAACCACAACAACAACCAAAACAACAACAATCTTCTTCTTCTTCTTCTTGTTTTTCTTCTTCTTATTATTATTATAGTAATTTCATTCATTCAATGATATACACCAGTGTAAGCGTGGACATTTATGCATTTTACCCTCTGCAATGAGTAAGCAGGGTCCCCTTTCCTTGTTGCCACACACGCGCACACACACGCACACACACACACAAACA
Organism: Coilia nasus; assembly: GCA_027475355.1. NCBI lineage: Eukaryota > Metazoa > Chordata > Actinopteri > Clupeiformes > Engraulidae > Coilia > Coilia nasus. The sequence goes on from CM050206.1 coordinate 33,516,977, forward strand.
CACACACACACAAGGTCATCAAGACCATAGGTAAGGGTTTATGATAGGAGACTCACCACTTTGCATAAACACACACACACACACACACACACACACACACACACACACACACGTGAGGAATGCAGCCTTGCTCCAGGAGTGGAACAAAAGGCCGAGGTGCCAGTACATGGGGGCTGTGTGTGTGTGTGTGTGTGTGTGTGTGATCTACATGGTGACAGCGTGTTCTTTAGCAGGGAGTTCCTTTGGGTGTGTGTTTGCAACGACTAACCCATTACTTTTAGCATGAATGCAGATACACACACACACACGCATAGGCGGTTTTTGCATTTTCCCGAGGCCTCGTCCAATCAGGGGCCTCGTCGTTACTGCTATGACAGTAATAAAAGCAATATTAATATTAAGCATCATTCGGGTTGAGAGCAGGCATATTATATTCTTTTCTCAATGCGTGTACTGTCAGTGAAAAAAAAACAGTCTGTGACGTGACATCACACACGACTGTCCGGCTTCGCTCTGGCTCTGGCGTCTGAGGTAGCCTAGGCAACGACTTGAGCGAACTCGGCGGCAACAGATAGGCTAGAGTCGGTTTTTTTCGTATTCATACAGAATGAAACGATTTCTAAGCGGCGGGGAGAAAAAGAAGAGGAAAATGAAAGATTTGTTCAAAAGCTTCCCAAATTAACCACCTTCTTCACACCAGCCCATCACTTGCATTCGTGGACTTCACAATGCACCACATTCATGGTTGGCACATTCATGGGCTTTGCCATATTGCACTACATATACATTGGACTTTGGATTTAACTTTTTATTCAACTTTTTTTTTAAACCTTTTTGACCTTTTTTCCAGGGGCGGAGCTGGGTGGCTTTTGGGGCTGAAGCCCCGAACGTCAAAAACCCCGAATTTTTTTAAGCTTTAAAAAATCATGACAACCCTGAGAATATGCTCCCTGTAAATTACATTAAAACTGATTAATGGGCAAATAGCCTACAACAAAAACACCATGTCCCTCATTCTTAAAATGCTGTTATTCTAACGTGACACAACTAGAAAAATAGAATCCCACTAAAACAAGGGCGTGCATGTTCTAATTCTAAACATTAACGTCTCCTTTGTACAGTCTACGCTCGTCTGTCAGAACTGGCCTGTCTTCCTTCAACCATGGACATAAGACATTTCTTAAAAAAAAAAAAAAATACGGGTACCTTGTCATCATCAGCAGCCAGTAAGTTGTCACACGTTTCAGGTCAGTGATTAAAACGTTATTTTGGGTTAGCACGGCAGTCTTGACGTTTGGTAGGCTACTAGCCACAGCTTGGCTGTTTACATCGGCTAGCTAGGTTAGGCTGCTATAATAATTCTAGCCTGGTAAACCAGCCCCTCGTACTTCTTTTTATTTTGTACAGAATTCTGAAATGAAGTACGAGGAAAAAGTTAATGAGTTAATGCAATTGGGACGTGAAGAATAACTTTAAAGGTGGTATGATACATGAACTAGTAATTTTCTCCATTCCTGAGCTTGGGGTTTGGGTAGGGCCTCAAAACTGTTCTTTGCCCAGGGCCTCAGAATCCCTAAAACCGCCCCTGCACACACGTCAACCTTCCGTCACCTTCAAACATAGGCCTCTCTGACACTTTGCAGCATCTCCGCACCCACCTCCACTGTGTGTGTGTGTGTGTGTGTGTGTGTGTGTGTGGGTGGGCTTGCATGCATGTGTGTGCGTTGAAGTGTGTGCGTGCATGATTGGTTTTGGTTTGAAATACAATTACAGACTACATGGAGAGTGTGAGTTTTTATTACTAACTGTTATTACCAGGCTAAAACTCTAAAAACTAAGTACATGCTTGCATGAATCAATACTATTTATGTCATTTCAACTCTAAGCTAACACGAACTCTGGGCACATATACTAGAACTGTAGAAGAGTTCAAAGTTAATTTATGCGTTTGTGTGGGGTGACAGTGGTATGGCTAAACAGCGCAAAGCAAAGCACTGCAAGGCCAACTACATGTCCGACAACAGCGCCATCTTGTGTACGGCTCAGAAATGACTGAATGAATGAACGATGCTCAGAAACGTAGATGAACAATAGGCTGGTAACTTACTTAGCCCGTCGTTTTACACTTCATTGAGGTACTGGTTTACCAGGCTAGATAAACATGCCTTTCTGTCCACTTTTTAATGTGTAGTCTTCTGTGTAGGTTAGAGAAATATGCCTAAAACAGAAAGCCTGCCCTGCTTCCATATAAATGTATCAAGTTATCTGTAATACGCAATAAAGCCATAAACAAGTCAGATGGACGCACAGGTAAACACATCCTCTCCCCATTAGTTTCGTTTCTTTGCAACAGGTCCGGCTCGTCATGTTATATGTGAGAATCTACAGCACGGTTTCATTTCCAGCTCTGGCGAGCGCAGGTAACTCACTTTACATTACAAACACCGCAGTTATGCCTCGCTATCGGTGGACAGAAACTCGTGATGTTGGACTGAGGTTTTTGAACTACCTCGAGCGAACGGATAGACGACATATTGAATTTGAAAAAGAAGACCTTCGGGCCATTTACAACGATGAGTTTAAGAACTGGTGAGTATCATTGCTGAGAGAGGCCAAATAACATGGGATATTATAAAATACAATATTTTGATTATTAAACTGTTATTAAACTGTATATTGGATTATTAAACTGATATTTTTTATTTTACATATAGGGGTATGGCATATCCCAATTTTTCCAGACTTACTTATGTGCTAAGACGGTCTGGAGAAATCCGTGTGTGTGGGGGAGTTGTTCTACCGTACCGCCAGGTGAGCACACACTAACACCTTTAAAGTGTGAGGTAAAAAGTTAAACAAGTATTTCATTACATAGTGTAATTGGTGTGCCAACTTCACACATTTTTACATTTTATTATGACATAGTTATTATGTGTAATGTGTGATGTGTAAAGGCTATGTATAGGTAACGTCCAAACAGGTGTGTTTTAGTGAACCAGTATAGGTTAGAAAATAACAGGTGTGTTTTAGTGAGCCAGTATAGGTTAGAAAATAACAGGTGTGTTTTAGTGAGCCAGTATAGGTTAGAAAATAACAGGTGCACTTCAGTAAACCGGTAGCTTATAGGTTAGAAAAGAACAGGTGTGCTATAACAGTTTGACAAGAAAACACAAGACAGGCACAGACCATCAACATATCTCACATACTGGTTTAATTTGCTAAATGTTACTTTGGACATAACCAAACCATTGCCACAAAAATTACATTGTAAAACCTTTTTTTTTTTCAACAATGACATGAGCTTCAGGGTATAACTTCATGCCATGTCCGATTAAATATGACCAAGGCCCAGTCAATTTCATCACGGCCACTACTCACAAACGATAAATTGCCCAGCCTTCATATGATGCCTGCTGCGGTAGACAGCATCACTGTAACAATGCAGGAAGCCTATTAAATATTCATACAGGAAGGCCATAACCAAATCATGCAGGAAGCCTCATACAGGAAGCCCATCACAAAATTCAGGCTTAAAGGTCATTACAAATTCAGGTATGAGCTGTGTGTTGAGGTGTTGTAATCTTTCTAGGTCCTGCCGGTTTTACTACTTAAAGGTGTACTTCCACGAGAAACCGTTTAGTACTTGCTCTTTTGAAATATGATAGGTCACCCCGAGTTGCATATGCATGCTGCATATCAAAATGTTTTTCTATCCCCGTTTTCTATATCAGTCAAAAGAAGACAATAGGCGGAAAAACGACCCAATGCTAAAAGTGCCTCCGGCGTGACGTAGACGCGGAGATACATATAAGAGAAACTGACCGAATGGGCTTTAATTAAATAATGTTAGCCTGTTTGACTGACTGGCATAAGATTAGCAGGCTAGTTGAATGACTGAACTGCATTTAGCCGGCCACTTGCACTGTTTTGTCATGCAAATATTACCATTCTGAAACGTTCATTGACAAACGGTCAGGAAGCGACTGTGCTTGTGCCATCTCTCCTTCCTCTTCGGATTCAGGATCAAACACATACGGCTGTATCTCCGTAGGCATTCTGTGTGCAGTTTTAGCGCTGTCAAGTTGACTTTTCCCCTTTACCACTCTGCTATCAAGTTGACTGTGGGGCAAAGGAAGCTGCAGGGAGCGTGCCTCTGGTGAAATCGTGTCGTTCTCCCCGCCCCACCCCCTCTACCAAACTAAAACAGCCTGAAACAGAAGCACTAGAACATTTTTTTCATTAAAACCAGCGCACAGGGCAATTATTAATACTAGAGAACACCGCAAAATTAATGAAAACACGATGGAAGTACACCTTTAAGGGCACCAACCACTATACTTTAGCTTATATTTAGCTACAGGCCTACTTGCCCATCTACACGCCTGCAACAATGGCCCTGACATTCACCTGTGCACACACCTCTCCACCTGTGCGTCCATCTGACGTACATTCACCTGTGCACACACCTGTGGGGTATTCCAGAAAGCAGGTTTAGTCACTTACCTGGGTATGGTAGCTCACAGCAAACGGTAAATCTACTGGTAGAAGAGCCCTTTGACTAGTGTTGCTAGAAGAATGAACCCACGAGACCTCTCTATTGCTCTTATGCTGACCTAACATTTTAGCCTACCTGTGTTTATAATTAGCTCTTCCTATAGGTATGGCATGGGTGTGCTGGGTGGGTGGGGATCTTCAAGTGCACCTGTGTGAATAATTACCTCATCCTACAAAGAGATGCACACTTGCCTGTTTATGCAAACACACACAGCTGTCTTCTGTGCCTAAGTATGCAAACACACACACACACGTGTCTCCTGAGTGCTGCTCTGTTTCTGAATACAGATGAAGCTGTATGACCAGCGCAGCCTCCTCACAGAGCAGAGCGTCAGCATTGAGGCAGTCGACCTGCGCTACCTTCTCACACAGGACAGGTGAGTGCATGCAGGACAGGTCATATTACACGGCACAGGTGAGATTACACAGGACAGGTGAGTGCATGCAGGACAGGTCAAATTACACAGCACAGGTGAGTGCATGCAGGACAGGTCAGATTACACAGCACAGGTGAGATTACACGGCACAGGTGAGATTACACAGGGCAGGTGAAGGCATGGAGGGCAGGTCAGATTACACAACACAGGTGAAGGCATGCAGGGCAGGTGAGACTACACAGCACAGGTGAGATTACACGACACAGATGAGATTACACAGCACAGGTGAAGGCATGCAGGGCAGGTGAGACTACACAGCACAGGGAGATTACACGACACAGGTGAGATTACACAGGACAGGTGAAGGCATGCAGGGCAGGTGAAGGCATGCAGGGCAGGTGAGATTACACAGGACAGGTGAGATTACATAGGATAGGTGAGGCCATGTGGGACAGGTGAGATTACATAGGACAGGTGAGATTACATAGGATAGGTGAGGCCATGTGGGACAGGTAAGGGCATGCTGAACATGTGAGATTAGACAAGATAGGTGAGATTACACAGCAGGATTCACTGGGACATGACAATCGAGGATGTGCGACACATGGCAATAAACAGCACAGGTATGACCACACAGCACAGGTCACTACGTACAGCTTAGGTAAGAACATAGCACAGGTAAGAACACAGCACAGGTAAGAACACAGCACGGGTGAGAGCACAGCTCAGAACACTACGCACAGCTCAGGTAAGAACACAGCACAGGTCACTACACACAGCACAGGTCACTACACACAGCACAGGTAAAAACACAGCACAGGTAAGAACACAGCACAGGTCAGGACATACAGCTTAGGTGAGAACACAGCACAGGTGAGGACAAAGCACAGGTAAGAGCACAGCACAGGTCAGTACACACAGCACAGGTAAGAACACAGCACAGGTGAGGGCACAGCACAGGTAAGAACACAGCACAGGTGAGGACAAAGCACAGGTCACTACACACAGCACAGGTCACTACACACAGCACAGGTGAGAACACAGCACAGGTAAGAATACACAGCACAGGTCACTACACACAGCACAGGTCACTACACACAGCACAGGTGAGAACACAGCACAGGTAAGAATACACAGCTCAGGTGTGCTCAGCATGTGCTGTCCCAACTTCATCTGGCCACACACACACGCACACAGAGACACACACACGCACACACACACACACACACACACACACACACACATACCGTCTCCTGCTTACACCACACCCACTCACTCCTCCCTTCGGGGCTGTGTGTTCCAGGGCCCTGCTGATTGCGGAGAAGCACGGTATCAAGATCACATCCAGTCTGCTGGAGGTCAACGGGACCATCCGTATGAGTGTTCATACAGTGGAGGTGTGTGTGTGTGAGAGAGAGAGAGAGAGAGAGAGAGAGAGAGAGAGAGAGAGAGAGAGAGAGAGAGAGAGATAGAGATAGAGAGAGTTTTTACACTCGTGAAATCTGCACCAGAATAACTGTTACAGCACTAACTGAAGATAAACAAATGTAAAGTTCTGAAACTGACGAACAATGTTTTGAAGACCCAGTACATCAGGGTTGGCAACCTTTTTAAGAAATAGTCTTATTTGTTTGCGTGCCAATCGACAGGGCAATTGTTTTTCACTAAGCGTAATTATGGCACCACATTTCCAACATGAAAATATGTTAAATCCACTCGGTTTATGCAAAGCAGTACTTTAGGAACATGTTGATCTCATTATAAAAAAGTCAAAAATAAAGGAATCATTCCAAATGAATCATTCTAAATTTCATACATGAAAATGAGCTACAGGCATATGGGAAGCGCAAAGACTCATTTTGGGTTTATGTAAATATCTGTCATGAACAGAATTCTCACTGTGCTTTAATCGTGCTACTCTCATATCTAACAGTTAGGGATTGAGTAATCGGCCCTTCCGTAGGCCTGCCTTTCTCTGTCCTTAAAAATATTGCAAGCAGAAAGGAAACATCACATGCTACTGACAGGAAACGTCATATTTTAAAAGGTAGCCTATTTTAAAAAGTTCCTAGCAAAATATCAATCATTTGATTCATTTTTGTTACGTGAACTTGTTAAGCCTTGAATTCTAAACACTCCTGCGTTTGAATTCGTGTTCTGCCTCAAAATGATGATGGATGTTTTTTTAAAACAACAAGCACACAGAACTTCTACCCCTCATATCCAAGAGAGATATGCCCGAGTGCCCGAACCGTCGCGCCAACATTTTGCCATCGTAACTGCTGCGCAACCTGATGAACATTCTTTGGCCAACTGCTGCGCTGGGACTCGTCTCCTGGAGAACTGATTTAAGCTAGTAGGGTGCATTACCATCTGTCACACTACAGAAGACGCACCCTGTACACCCGCCAAAGGCTGTTCAACAAGAGATAAGAGGGCCAAGCTTGTTTTAGCGTTACAAATAAAGGCTGCGCACCATCGCTGGTGTGCCAGTCATAATCCCTCTGCTGGTGTGCCAGTCATAATCCCTCTGCTCGTGTGCCAGTCATAATCCCTCTGCTGGTGTGCCAGTCATAATCCCTCTGCTGGTGTGCCAGTCATAATCCCTCTGCTGGTGTGCCAGTCATAATCCCTCTGCTGGTGTGCCATTCATAATCCCTCTGCTGGTGTGCCATTCATAATCCCTCACACACACACATACACACACACACACACACACACACACACACACACTCTCCTGCTCTGGCCTCACACACACAGACACACACACACACACACACACACACACACACACACACGTTGTCTCCTGCTGTGGCCTCACACACACACACCCTCCATCTTCTGCCCTGTCTGCAGGTGAGTGTGATGAGGCTGCATGTGGAGAACACATCACACAGCAGCGTGCTCTTCAGTCACTGCTCCCTCCTGGAGGGGGCGCTGTGCTTCACACTGGAGAGCATGCCCGCGCTCACGCGTGCCAGACCCATGCAGCTGCAGCCAGGCAAGACACTTTGGTGGTGATGGGGGTGTTACGGGGTTTGTGGTGATGGGGATGTTATGGGGGTTGGTGATGGTGGTGATGGGGGTGTTATGGGGGTTGGTGATGGAGGGGGGGGTGTTATGGGGTTTGTGGTGATGGGGGTGTTATGGGGGTTGGTGATGGAGGGGGGGTGTTATGGGGTTTGTGGTGATGGGGGTGTTATGGGGGTTGGTGATGGTGGTGATGGGGGTGTTATGAGGTGGTGGTGGGGGTGTTATGGGGTTTGTAGTGATGGGGGTGTTATGGGGGTTGGTGATGGTGGTGATGGGGGTGTTATGGGGTTTGTAGTGATGGGGGTGTTAAGGGGGTTGGTGATGGAGGGGGGGGTGTTATGGGGTTTGTGGTGATGGGGGTGTTATGGGGGTTGGTGATGGAGGGGGGGTGTTATGGGGTTTGTGGTGATGGGGGTGTTATGGGGGTTGGTGATGGTGGTGATGGGGGTGTTATGAGGTGGTGGTGGGGGTGTTATGGGGTTTGTAGTGATGGGGGTGTTATGGGGGTTGGTGATGGTGGTGATGGGGGTGTTATGGGGTTTGTAGTGATGGGGGTGTTAAGGGGGTTGGTGATGGTGGTGATGGGGGTGTTATGTGGGTTGGTGATGGGGACATGGTAAGTGCTGCTGATTGATTTGTAGTGGACATAATGGGTTGCAGAATGAATCAGTAAACCAACTAGGAGGCAGCGAACCTCAAACTTTAAAACTAAGGGCTCCTTAAAAGCTTTAATGGCGGAGCGCCTGATATCAATCTTTCACACTATTGGTTGAATTTCCGATTCACACACGGTTCCACCCAATCAACAACCTTGCTCGAGAGACACTAAAATATAAAATATGAAATATGAAATATTAACAAAGTAAAAAAGGTGAACAATGGTCTCCTCCAGGCTCTCGTAAGGACGTGACCATTAACGTCCGCACAGAACAGATCGGCCATTACCATGACGCCCTGGCCTTTGAGTTCAGGACGCAGGAGCCCAGAGCCGCACCCTTCCACATCGTGCGCTTCCTGGAGGTGGAACACCGCGCTCCGGATAACGAGCCTGGAGTAGAGACACCCAGCGCAGGGAGGGAACGCTGGGCTTCGTCCTCTCCCGTCATGGCTGCATCAGGTCCTGTCATGGCTGCATCAGCTCCTGTCATGGCTGCATCAGGTCCTGTCATGGCTGCATCAGCTCCTGTCATGGCTGCATCAGGTCCTGTCATGGCTGCTCAGAGAGAGGGCTGTAGGGTGGAGAGCTCCACCTCCATGGTGGAGCAGCCAGCTCCTATGGCCAGCTACATGATGGAGAAGCTAACCCCAACACCAGCTCCGACACCCAGCACCATGATGGAGCAGCCAGCTCCTACACCCAGCTCCATGGTGGAGCAGCCAGCTCCTATGGCCAGCTACATGATGGAGAAGCTAACCCCAACACCAGCTCCGACACCCAGCACCATGATGGAGCAGCCAGCTCCTACACCCAGCTCCATGGTGGAGCAGCCAGCTCCTATGGCCAGCTACATGATGGAGAAGCTAACCCCGGCACCAGCTCCGACACCCAGCACCATGATGGAGCAGCCAGCTCCGGCACCCAGCTCCGTGATGGAGCAGCTGGCTCCTACCGCCCCATACACACCTGCTAAGAGGGAACGTTACAGGCTGGAGCATTTTACTGTGGAGGATGGAGAAAAGCCAAATGAGTAATTCATAATGAGATTACTGTAACTATTTTAACATTTATTATGACAAATATCATATATTGATTAAATGATATATTATGACTATCATTTGATATTTTGCAATATTTGATATTATGTTGTCTTTTTATCCATCCCAGTATGTGTGTGTCGGGGCTCCTCTGGGAGAGGCCTCTGGGGGAGCATGGCATCCCTCCTCATGTGGGAGACCTCATTAAGTTCCTGGCCAAGCGAGGATGCTCTCCTTTCATGCGACCCCAGCTGCTGCAGCTCAAGTAAGCAATCA
>CM050206.1:33531911-33589411 GCA_027475355.1 Coilia nasus
TAGCCCATAGACTCTGTGTTATTGCAAATAGCCCATAGACTCTCTGTTAGTGTAAATAGCCCATAGACTCTGTGTTACTGTAAACAGCCCATAGACTCTCTGTTAGTGTAAATAGCCCATAGACTCTGTGTTACTGTAAACAGCCCATAGACTCTCTGTTAGTATAAATAGCCCATAGACTCTGTGTTACTGTAAATTACCCATAGACTCTGTTACTGTTAATAGCCCATAGACTCTGTGTTATTGCAAATAGCCCATAGACTCTGTTAGTGTAAATAGCCCATAGACTCTGTGTTACTGTAAATAGCCCATAGACTCTGTGCTACTGTAAATAGCCCATAGACTGTGTGCTACTGTAAATAGCCCATAGCCCTCTGTGTTACTGTAAATAGCCCATAGACTCTGTTACTGTAAATAGCCCTCTATGTTACTGTATATAGCCCATGGGCTCTGTTTTACTATAAATAGCCGAACAGACTCTGTTTTACTGTAAATAGCTGGACTTTACAAGAAGAACAGGTAGCAAATATGGCTCTGTGTCAGCAATTACAGGCAGTCTGCATACATGGAGAAGGCAATGCCACCTGTATCCCTGAGTGTGTGTGTGTGTGTGTGTGTGTGTATGTGTGTGTGTGTGTGCGTGTGTGTGTGTCAGCTGTATAGTTCTCCGTGCTGTTCCCATATCCTGGCGTGTGCGCCGTCTAACAGTGCTGCTGATCTGCTGTGTGAGAAAGTTCTGGAACACGCCGACTCCCACCTGATCTACCGCATCTATGCCAGCAGCAGAGACCCAAAAACCATCCCCGAAACACTCAAGGTGTGTGTGTGTGTGTGTGTTTGTGTGTGTGTATTGTTATTCTGTAGTGTAAAGAGTGTGTGTGTGTGCTTGTGTGTGTGTGTTATTCTGTAGTGTAATGAGTGTGTGTGTGTGTTATTCTGTAGTGTAATTAGTGTGTGTGTTATTCTGTAGTGTAATGAGTGAGTGTGTGTGTATTATTCTGTAGTGTAATGACTGAGTGTGTGTGTGTGTGTGTGTGTGTGTTATTCCGTAGAGAAACTGCAACCTGAGTGGTGGAGGGTTCATGTTCCCAAGCAAGGAGGAGCTGATGAAGTATAAGATTCTAGTCACCACGCTCACTACTGCTGGTCGGTAAGGCTCTGTGTCAAAGAGCTTAGATAGTGCTCTACGCTCTTTGTCTGTGTCAGAGAGTGTTGAGGGAGGGCGAGTCGCCAACAGCCGTTTGCTTCCGTGTTCTATTTTCGCAAGGGGGAGGGGGGAAAATCCCCCTTTATGCAGTGCAGAGCAGATTCAAGATCCGTTTCATTGAAATGAATGGGACACGTGTGGAGTTTAACTAATAAATTTAACTAATAAATTGGAGTTGTTAAGGGTGTCACAATCCACAACTATTTGTAATAATTTCAAGCCTAATTAGTTATTACTGTTTCGATTTTAATAAAATTAGCTTTATTTCAGGTCAGGCAGCAACCACTTACTATGTGGTTGTTAGCGCGCTAACGCTAGCGAACTACGCTAACGTAATGTTTTAAATTGAAAGCTGTCACTTTACTCACTAACACCCACCTAGACACTGTTACTGATATTAGCTTAAGCGGACAAAGTAATATAAAGTTATAGGATTACAGCAATGTATTAAATTCAAGATGAGTCCAATCACTGTTAGCGTTTAGCACATTGGTGTTGTTGTCATAGTTACTACCATTCACCTGAATGAGCTAGTTCGTTAGCTTACTAGCTCGCTTTACAGACACACTAAATTATTTTCTTAGAGTTCGAAATACGAATTTGTTGGCAACATACATCATCCTAGACAATAATACACTACACAGAATTGCATTTTTATTATTTAATAGCTTATTAAAATAAAAAGTTTATGATATGACATCATATGACACACCCATGCAGTCCGGACGTGTTAATGTTTGGCCCCATAGTAACATATTATGTTGGCAGATCTTTGCTCTGTGCAACGCACACCTTTCTGAAAGCGACTTACAGTACACCACTAGAAATCATCATTCATACAGTGTGTGTGTGCCTTAACCACCTAGAGCAGGGGCGGGTTTAGGGATTCTGAGGCCCTGGGCAAAGAACAGTTTTGAGGCCTTACCCAAACCCCAAGCTCAGGAATGGAGAAAATTACTAGTTCATGTATCATAACACCTTTAAAGTTATTCTTCACATCCCAATTTCATTAACTCATTAACTTTTTCCTCGTACTTCATTTCAGAATTCTGTACAAAATAAAAAGAAGTACGAGGGGCTGGTTTACCAGGCTAGAATTATTATAGCAGCCTAACCTAGCTAGCCGATGTAAACAGCCAAGCTGTGGCTAGTAGCCTACCAAACGTCAAGACTGCCGTGCTAACCCAAAATAACGTTTTAATCACTGACCTGAAACGTGTGACAACTTACTGGCTGCTGATGATGACAAGGTACCCGTTTTTTTTTTTTTTAAGAAATGTCTTATATCCATGGTTGAAGGAAGACAGACGAGTTCTGACAGACGAGCGTAGACTGTACAAAGGAGACGTTAATGTTTAGAATTAGAACATATGCACGCCCTTGTTTTAGTGGGATTCTATTTTTCTAGTTGTGTCACGTTAGAATAACAGCATTTTAAGAATGAGGGAAATGTGGGTTTTGTTGTAGGCTATTTGCCCATTAATCCGTTTTAATGTAATTTACAGGGAGCATATTCTCAGGGTTGTCATGATTTTTTAAAGCTTAAAAAAGATTCGGGGCTTTTGAAGTGAGATTCGGGGCTTCAGCCCCAAAAGCCACCCCAGCTCCGCCCCTGGAAAAAAGGTCAAAAAGGTTTTTAAAAAAAAGTTGAATAAAAAGTTAAATCCAAAGTCCAATGTATATGTAGTGCAATATGGCAAAGCCCATGTATGTGCCAACCATGAATGTAAATGTGGTGCATTGTGAAGTCCACGAATGCAAGTGTATGGGCTGGTGTGAAGAAGGTGGTTAATTTGGGAAGCTTTTGAACAAATCTTTCATTTTCCTCTTCTTTTTCTCCCCGCCGCTTAGAAATCGTTTCATTCTGTATGAATACGTTTTTGTCGCTGTTTCGAAAAAAAAAACAAAAAACAAAAAAAAAACGACTAGCCTATCTGTTGCCGCCGAGTTTGCTCAAGTCGTTGCCTAGGCTACCTCAGACGCCAGAGCCAGAGCGAAGCCGGACAGTCGTGTGTGATGTCACGTCACAGACTGTTTTTTTTTTCACTGAGAGTACACGCATTGAGAATATAATATAATATGCCTGCTCTCAACCCGAATGATGCTAAATATTAATATTGCTTTTATTACTGTCATAGCAGTAACGACGAGACCCCTGATTGGACGAGGCCTCAGGCAAATGCCCATGTTTGCCCAATGCAAAAACCGCCTATGACCTAGAGATACAGAAAACCTGAAACTTGACTGTGACAGTCGTGTGTGTGTGTCTGTGTGTGTGTGTGTGTGTGTGTGTGTCTGTGGGTGTGGGTGTGGGTGTGGGTGTGTGTGTCTGTCGGTGTGTGTGTGTGTGTGTGCACTCTCCCTGCAGCCTCGTCAGTGGAGGATTCCCCACAGGTCACTTCAGTCACATATTTGTGGATGAGTCCGGCCATGCCACTGAGCCAGACACCATAATACCCCTGGCAGGTGAGGAGTGCTGCATTGTGGGTAATGTAGTTAAAGTAGTGTGTGAGCTGCTGCATTCTGGGTTGTGGACTTTTTTGTGGTTTGGCCTTCAGTCATCATGACTTGTTTAATGACAGTAGAATATTATATTATTTTATATATTATATTATATCCTACTTGTATATTATGTACATAGGTGCCTGTATGTGTATTGTGGTGTGTATCTTACAGTATGTGTCTATATATTTCTGCAGTATTTGTCTATGGCCTGTATTCTACTACTTGTCTAGTGCATGTTTAGAGCCAATAAATCTGATTCTAATTCTGCTGCAATAGCAAGGTTAGAGCTGTACCAGTACTTGTAATGAGACATCACTTTATATATTCCATTTTATATTGGCTGCTGAGAGTGAGGAGAGTGTGCAATGTCTGTGTGTGAACAATGTGTGTGTGTGTGTGTGTGTGTGTGTGTGTGTTCTGTCCTCATCAGGGTTGCTGGATCCTGAGTCGGGTCAGCTGGTTCTGGCTGGAGACCCTAAACAGCTTGGCCCAATCCTCCGATCCCCCATCGCCAAGAAACATGGCCTAGGTTAGTCTGTGTGTGTGTGTGTGTGTGTGTGTGTGTGTGTGTGTGTGTGTGTGTGTGTGTGTGTGTGTGTGTGTGTGTGTGTGTGCGTGCGTGAGACAGAGCGAGACAGAGAGAGTATGTGTGTGTAATTGTAAAAAAGAGAGAGAGTGTATTGCTGTGTGTGTGTTCTTGTAAGACAGGGCAAGAAAAAGCGATTATTTGTGAGTGTGTGTGTGTGTGTGTGTATGTGTGTGAGTAAGAGTTAGAGTGTATGTTTTGCTACACACAACATGTTTTTGTTTTTGAGTTCGAGGAGCTAAGTTACAGGAGTTACCCACCAGGGATCTCCCTTGACAACTATCCACCAACTTTGGGTTGTGTGTGTGTGTGTGTCTGTGTGTGTGTGTGTGTGTGTGTGTGTGTGTGTGTATGTGTGTGTGTCCCTTCCTAGAGGTTTTTCTGCTGGAGAGGTTGATGAAACACAACCCTCTGTTTGTGTGTGTGTGTGTGTGTGTTAGGGCTGGGCGATATATCGATATTATCGTAATATCGATATATTTTTAAAGAAGATATGTATTTGACACTATATCGCCATATCGATATATTTTCGATGATACAATACCACTTTATCAAAACCACTTATCCTAATGTGTTCACACTGTTCAGACAGCCGGAGCTTTCTCGGATCACTCAGCTGTACCCCTGTGTATGTTACTGTTTACTTTTTCATTTGCACAGCTCTTTTAGAGCAGTCTTTACTTAACATGAAACACTTTGCTCATCCTGTTTTTGAAATATCGATATGTATCGTATATCGCCAGTCAGCCCAGAAATATCGTGATATTAGTTTAGGTCCATATCGCCCAGCCCTAGTGTGTGTGTGTGTGTGTGTGTGTGTGTCCTCCTAGAGGTGTCTCTGCTGGAGAGGTTGATGAAACACAACCCTCTGTGTGTGTGTGTGTGTGTCCTCCTAGAGGTGTCTCTGCTGGAGAGGTTGATGAAACACAACCCTCTGTGTGTGTGTGTGTGTGTGTGTGTGTGTGTTTGTGTCCTCCTAGAGGTGTCTCTGCTGGAGAGGTTGATGAAACACAACCCTCTGTGTGTGTGTGTGTGTGTGTGTGTGTGTGTGTGTGTGTGTGTGTGTGTGTGTGTGTGTCCAACATGGCGACCAACATGGCGTGTGTGCTGCGGCAGACTTCGTGACACCGCTACCACCACACCCGTTGTAGTTGCCGTCGTTAATGCAACAGTTGCAAAGATGCTCCAGAGAGTGATTTGGATAATGTGTCTACTGTCGGCGATAAAAATAGCGTATAAACAGGCCTTACCAAGTGGTAGAATCTACAAACAAAAGTGGCGTGGCTACGACCCAACCCCTCAACAACACCTGGTGGAGGAAGAGCTACAACCTGGGGATTTTACTGCCTTCAACAAACACCTGACCGCAACAATGGATTATTTTCCAGACGAAGGAAAGAGCCTTCAACAAACACCTGACAGCAACAATGGATTATTTTCCAGGCGAAGGAAAGAGCCTTCAACAAACACCTGACAGCAACAATGGATTATTTTCCAGGCGAAGGAAAGAGCCTTCAACAAACACCTGACAGCAACAATGGATTATTTTCCAGGCGAAGGAAAGAGCCTTCAACAAACACCTGACAGCAACAATGGATTATTTTCCAGACGAAGGAAAGAGCCTTCAACAAACACCTGACAGCAACAATGGATTATTTTCCAGGCGAAGGAAAGAGCCTTCAACAAACACCTGACCGCAACAATGGATTATTTTCCAGGCGAAGGAAAGAGCCCTCAGAAAAACGCTGGACACGAAGAGACTGCACGAGAAAAATCAGTTCACCTGCTCATCAGATCCCGCTAAGTGGTTTAAACTGTTATCACTTTTGAATGGTGCAACATGGTGGGAAACCCTTTAGACTTCCCTTTCTGAAATATACATGCAGAGTTTCAAAAAAGTTTCCGGTTGTTACAACATGCCCTTTACATGGCACTGCTGAGGCCTTGTCGACATGGATAGAGGCGCAGTTATGCTACCTTCGAGATGTGATACAACCCCAGCTTAAAGCGTGGACATCTCGTACTAAAAAGATAAGCCGGGACAAATTAGCTTATTTATGGCAACACCGCAGAACGAAGGCAATCAACATCATTTTGAACAATAGCGTGTATCCAGACGCACATCCGTGCCCTGATAATGTCCAGGAAGTGCAGTCATTCTATTTCAATAAATGCCAAGCTGGTAGCCCCACTTCTATTGATGATGATCTTTTGCCCCCACCATGGGCTAATTCACTAAACTTACCTGAGCCGAATCATCCACCGGTCTGTTCTCTATTCACGGAGGTTGAACTGGGAAAAGTCTTGAATAGTCTTCCTCGTCATAAATCCAGTGGCAGTGACGGCGTGACTTATGAGACATTAAAATCTATAAACTGGAAAGATACTCTCCTGCCGATCTTTAACACTTGTCTTATCAACCGACGTGTCCCCGAATCATGGAAAGGGGCACTAATCCATAGAATCCCTAAAAAGGACAATGTACCTAGTGACCCTGGTACTTGGAGAGATATCTCCTTGCTACCAACCATCTACAAGGTCTTTATGAAATGTATTCTTTGTCGCATCCTTCCCTGGCTGGTTGATGAGTATATCCTGTCGACTAAGCAAAAGGCCTATATAGACAGACAAGGGATGCATGAACATGTTTTTTGTTTAAAGACGGCGATCGACGATTTCAAACATGAGTCGACAAAATTCTTTTTTTAGTGTTCCTGGACTTCCGTGATGCATTTGGGACTCTCCCCCACAATATTATGTTGCGAGCCTTAAATGAAATACATCTGCCGGAATTATACACTGACATAATAAAGGACGTTTATAGAAACTCCTTCATACAGGTCATTTGTGGAACAAAACTCACAGAGCAAATACCACTGCGCCTCGGTATTAAGAGTGGTTGCCCATGGAGCGCAGTTAACTTTATTCTGGCAATTAACCAGTGGCTGGAGTGGATGAGCCAGTGCGCCTTACCTGATACCATCTCTCTGAACCCTGTGCAGGCATTCGCCGACGATGTACAGGTGGTGTCACGCCAGGAGAACATTATACACGACATGCTAAGCAGGACAGATGCCTTTTTGGAGTGGTCGAGCCTTGAGGTGAAGGAATCCAAATGCGCTGTGCTGTACGAACGGAGGAGTGGTGGAAATAGGTGGTATCGGTCAAGGTCGGACCTAGGACCACAGTTTAAAATTGGTGGCAAGCGGATAAGAGTTTATTCAAGAAAAGAAACATACATGTATCTGGGACACCGATTTAATGTTGCAGGGGATTGGGATGAACAAGTGCAAGAAATTATTTCTGAATACACTGAAAGGCTGCAGAAAATAGACAAATCCCCCCTACCTGACAGTGAGACGGTGGCTTAATCTGAACAGCCACACAACTCGAGACATCATTCATCTTAGTAGACGTGAAGGAGGGCTGGGCGTTCCGGGCTTTGAATGGACGTACATCTCCACTAGGTTGGCCCATCTAGTTAATATGTTGAATAATGACGATAATATAGTTAGAGAAATGGCCAGAGCATCCCTTTTTCTCGACATGAAAAAGCGTAAAGTCCCTCTTGCCAGTCAATCGGAACCTAGTTTTCTTGGTTTCCGAAAGAAGCCAAATGGAAAGTTGGACACACGAGCAGTTGGCTTCAGAGTTAGATCTGATTGGCCTGATCTCAACGATCTTTGTAATTGGACTGGTGTTAACCTACAGTGGTCGCAAGCAGGAGTAACCGACGTTGCTCCCTCGGAGACTATGATAAAGGATAGCAGCATCACCGTGAGCGCGGCTATACTGGAGGACGGCCTACAACGCGCCCTCATTCCAGCATGCATGC
Organism: Coilia nasus; assembly: GCA_027475355.1. Taxonomy (NCBI): domain Eukaryota; kingdom Metazoa; phylum Chordata; class Actinopteri; order Clupeiformes; family Engraulidae; genus Coilia; species Coilia nasus. The sequence continues at coordinate 33,540,045 of CM050206.1, forward strand.
GCGCTTCCCTGTTATCAGTCAAAAATCATCAGCGCCAGATACACTGGACTGGACTTAAACTTCAGGGAAAGCTAGCTTGTATTTCGTCAGCAGATCATTCTGTTTCCCATACTGTGCTTCAAAACGTTTCAATTGATGAGGATATCCAGATTTTTACAGTTAAGAGTAGACTCCAAGTATTACCAACTCGGTTTAATTTGTCAGTGTGGTATTCTAACTCATTCACACCCTTTTGTATTCACCATGGGCAAGACCAGGTTGTTGAATCTATGTCTATGCACTGAACGGCTGTAGTTTTTATAAGGAGCTGTATATATACAGGCATGATAGAATTGTGAACATCTTATTAGAACAACTACCATCTGTTTGTTTTCCCTTAGTTACAATTCATGCAAGTTGTGTTGTTAAACCTCAGATGTTTGCTCTGCATCAGACCATGACTGTATTAACCCTAGATATAAATGCCACTAAACCAGATATTACCATCATTGATGAGACTAATAGAAATGTCTTTATTCTGGAAGTAGGCTGCTGTTTTGATCCTTATCTGGAAGAGACTTACTTAGAAAAACGTGTTAAGTATCAACCGCTTGTGCAAAAAATCAGTGATCTTGGTTACAACTGCCAGTATTTCGTGTTTATATTTGGCAGCCTTGGCCATGTGCACAGGCTGGTCACCAGGGGGCTTAGGATGGTTGGCTTTTCAAAAGCAAATGCAAAACATCTAGCCAAATACTGTTCAGTGTCATCAATAATCGGAAGTCGCCATATTTGGCGTAGAAGGTGCTGTGTGTACCCATAAGATCCCATGAACTCTGTTATGGACTGCTACTTTTATCAGTGTCGTGGTCACTAAACTGAATCACGCCTGAGCAACTTTCGCAACTGCCAAATTTGTGTCTTTGTGTATTTTATTATGAATTGTGGACACAAATAAAGAAGCAAAATGTGTGTGTGTGTGTGTGTATGTGTATGTGTGTGTGTCTTCCTAGAGGTGTCTCTGCTGGAGAGGTTAATGAAACACAACCCTCTGTACCAGAAGGATGAGAGTGGCCGCTACAACAACCGCTATGTCACCAAACTACTGCTGAACTACAGGTGGGTTTGCACTGATAGCAAACTACAACTACAGTGGGTTTGCACTGATAGCAAACTACAACTACAGTGGGTTTGCACTGGTAGCAAACTACAACTACAGTGGGTTTGCACTGATAGCAAACTACAACTACAGTGGGTTTGCACTGGTAGCAAACTACAACTACAGGTGAGTTTGCACTGGTAGCAAACTACAACTACAGGTGGGTTTGCACTGATAACAAACTACAACTACAGTGGGTTTGCACTGGTAGCAAACTACAACTACAGGTGAGTTTGCACTGATAACAAACTACAACTACAGTGGGTTTGCACTGGTAGCAAACTACAATGCTACATCACCAAAGGACTGAAACCCCACCCCACTGTACAACTACAGGTGGATTTGCACTGATAAGAAATTATAATGCTACGTCACCAAACTGTCATTGTAAAAGATCTGTCTGTTTATATCTGTCTATCTGTCTATGCCACAGATCCCACAGCAGCATAAGCTGTAGGTCTGTCTGTCTGTATCTATCTCTATAAACAGGGCATTGCGTCGCAGTGACATTACACGATTGCATCACGCAATGCGTCACTACGTCATTTTGTTACTGTCCACTGTCCATCCACTCTGACGCCACTGGACTGCAAGAAATTTTGTCTTGTGGTGTTCTTGCCAAACTGTAAAGCACTTTGAGCTGCATCTTGTATGTATGAATTGTGCTGTACAAGTAAAGATTATTATTATCATTATTATTATTATTGTTATTATCATCATCATCATCATCATTATTATTATTATTATTATTATTATTATTATTGCTATTATTTTTTTATTATGATTATTATTACTATCTGTCTGTTTGTGTGTCTATATCTGCAATATCTGTCTGTTTATCTAGGTGTCTGTCTATCTGTCTATGCCACAGATCCCACAGTAGCAAAACCTGTCTGTCTGTCTGTCTGTCTGTCTGTATCTATCTGTCTCTGTGTGTGTCTATATCTACTTGTGTGTTTATCTATCTGTCTGTCTGTCTATGCCACAGATCAAACATCATCATGAGCTGTCTGTCTGTCTGTCTGTATCTGTGTGTGTGTGTGTGTGTGCATCTATCCATATGTTTATGTATGTGTCTGTCTGTCTGTTTATCTGTCTGTCTGTCTGTGCTACAGATTCCACAGCAGCAGCCTGAAGGTGTCTGTCTGTCTGTCTGTCTGTCTGTCTGTCTGTCTGTGCTACAGGTCCCACAGCAGCATCCTGAAGGTGTCTGTCTGTCTGTCTGTCTGTCTGTGCTACAGATTCCACAGCAGCATCCTGAAGGTGTCTGTCTGTCTGTCTGTCTCTCTGTCTGTCTGTCTGTGCTACAGGTCCCACAGCAGCATCCTGAAGGTGTCTGTCTGTCTGTCTGTGCTACAGGTCCCACAGCAGCACCCTGAAGGTGTCTGTCTGTCTGTGCTACAGATCCCACAGCAACATCCTGAAGGTGTCTGTCTGTCTGTCTGTCTGTCTGTGCTACAGGTCCCACAGCAGCATCCTGAAGGTGTCTGTCTGTCTGTCTGTCTGTCTGTGCTACAGATCCCACAGCAGCATCCTGAAGGTGTCTGTCTGTCTGTCTGTCTGTCTGTGCTACAGATTCCACAGCAGCATCCTGAAGGTGTCTGTCTGTCTGTCTGTCTGTCTGTGCTACGGATCCCACAGCAGCATCCTGAAGGTGTCGGTCTGTCTGTCTGTCTGTCTGTCTGTCTGTCTGTCTGTCTGTGCTACAGGTCCCACAGCAGCATCCTGAAGGTGTCTGTCTGTCTGTCTGTCTGTCTGTCTGTGCTACAGATTCCACAGCAGCATCCTGAAGGTGTCTGTCTGTCTGTCTGTCTGTGCTACAGGTCCCACAGCAGCATCCTGAAGGTGTCTGTCTGTCTGTCTGTCTGTCTGCCTGTGCTACAGATTCCACAGCAGCATCCTGAAGGTGTCTGTCTGTCTGTCTGTCTGTCTGCCTGTGCTACAGATTCCACAGCAGCATCCTGAAGGTGTCTGTCTGTCTGTGTGCTACAGGTCCCACAGCAGCATCCTGAAGGTCCCTAATAAGCTCTTCTATGAGGGAGAGCTGATCGCCCGTGCTGATGAGATCTCCACACACATGTACTGCACCTGGGAACACCTGCCCAAGAAGGTGTGTGTGTGTGTGTGTGTGTGTTTGTGTATGTGTGAGCTCTTCTATGAGGGAGAGCTGATCGCCCGTGCTGATGAGATCTCCACACACATGTACTGCACCTGGGAACACCTTCCCAAGAAGGTGTGTGTGTGTGTGTGATTTACCTCCACTGCACTTGCAAACACCTGTCTAAGAAGGTGGGGCTCTGTCTACCAAATCACCATGTTCATTGTTTGAGTGATATTATTGTGTGTGTGTGTGTGTGTGTTATGGTGTGTGTGTGTGTTATGGTGTGTGTGCATGTGTGCATGTGTGCGTGTGTGTGTGTGTGTGTGTGTGTTATGGTGTGTGGGTGTGTGTGTGTGTGTGTGCATGTGTGTGCGTGCGTGCGTGTGTGTGTGTGTTATGGTGTGTGTGTGTGTGTCTCTGTGTGTGTGTGTGTGTGTGTCCATGTGTGTGTGTGTGTGTGTGTTATGGTGTGTGTGTGTGCATGCGTGTGTGTGTGTGTGTTATGGTGTGTGTGTGTGCATGCGTGTGTGTGTGTGTGTGTGTGTGTGTGTGTGCGTGTGCGTGTGCGTGTCAGGGTTTCCCGGTGATCTTCCATGGCGTGCTGGGGAAGGACGAGAGGGAGGCCAACAGCCCGTCGTTCTTCAACCGCTCGGAGGTGGAGGTGGTGGTGGCCTACCTGAAGAAGCTGCTGCTGCAGCCCCAGGGCAAGAGGGGCCTCGCCCGCATCGCACCCAAGGACATCGGCATCATCGCCCCCTACAGGAAGCAGGTGGGCACTGCCTGATAGCGGGGTCTTCCAGACCTCCTCAGGTTTTACTTCCATACCTCCAAAAATTAAAACAAACATTTCAAATATCTACTCACATATTTGGCATTTCTAAACAAAGAATGCAGTTATGGGTTTGTGATCATTGTTGTACAGCCACTAGAAAGAGAAATATGTTTTTAAATAACTGCTTTTGGAAAACTATTTTTACAAAACCTTTCCCTGTTTGTCTGTGCTGCTGTGCCCTAATCATTCCTTGTTCATGTTGAACCCTCTGTGCACAGGTCCTGAAGATCCGACAGGCAATCACCAACGTGGATCGCGAACTAAAGCAGATGGACAACATTGAGCTGCTAAAGGTGTGTTCTTTAAAGAGTACCTGTAGTGGCCTGAAGGTGTGTTCTTTAGAGTACCTGTAGTGGCCTGAAGGTGTGTTCCTTAAAGAGTACCTGTAGTGGCCTGAAGGTGTGTTCTTTAAAGAGTACCTGTAGTGGCCTGAAGCACACACATCCTGTGTGTTTTAAAGAAAAAGTGAAATCTGCCACACCAGCATTGTAACAGCTTTCTGTGTGTGTTGTTCACGAGCTCTCAACATCTCATCCTTCTGTTGTCTCTGCCTCTCCGGTTCTATAGTCCTCAAAGGAACTAAACGTTTGTAATGCTTGTGTGTGTACATTTGTTTATATGTGATGTACTAATACAGGTTTGTTTGTGTGTGTGTGAGTGTGTGTGTGTGTGTGTGTGTGTGTGTGTGTGTGTGTGTGTGTCTGTCTGTCAATGGGTGTGTGTGTGTGTAGGTGGGTTCAGTAGAGGAGTTTCAGGGCCAGGAGAGGAGGGTGATTATAGTGTCAGCTGTACGCAGCAGCGGAGAGTTCTTGGGAATGGACAGGAAGTTCAACATCGGCTTCCTCAGGAACGAGAAGGTGTGTCTGCAACCCTCACACACATGCACGCACACCAACTTCCGCAATGACATGCAGACTTACATGTCCAGTGTTTGTTACATGTTGTGCATGTCTTTATGTGTGTGTGTGTGTGTGTGTGTGTGTGTGTGTGTGTGTGTGTGTGTGTGTGTGTGTGTTGCAGAGGTTTAACGTGGCCATGACCCGTGCCAAGGCCCTGCTCATTGTGGTGGGAAACCCCGTTATCCTCAGGACAGACCCCACCTGGGGCAGGTGAGCTGTGACAGCATAGACACACAAAACTACATGGGCCATGTACATATACACACTCACACTCTCTCACACACACACACACACACACACACACACACACACACACACACACACACACACACACACCTGTATCATATACACACAAAACTACATGGGCCATGTACATATACACACTCACACTCCCTCACACACACACACACACACACACACACACACACACACACACACACACACACACACACACACACACACCTGTATCATATACACACAAAACTACATGTCCCATGTACATATACACACTCACACTCCCTCACACACACACACACACACACACACACACACACACACACACACACACACACACACACACACACACACCTGTATCATATACACACAAAACTACATGTCCCATGTATACATCCTCACACTCCCTCACACACACACACACACACACACACACCTTTATCATATACACACAAAACTACATGGGCCATGTACATATACACACTCACACTTCCTCACACACACACACACACACACACACCCTTATAATACACCACCTGCATGGTATACACACACACACACACACACACACACCTACTCTCTTCCACACCTGCTCATAACACTCATACACCATCTGCACACACACACACACACACACACATGCACACACACACACTGACTGTCTCTCATACCTGTACATACAACTAGTGCATCACCTTTATATGATATCTACACACACACACACACACACACATACAATCTTTCTCAAACTTAATGTTGGTGTGTGTGGTCTTGCATGCACCAACATTTCTGATGCTGTGTGTGTGTGTGTGTCTGCCTGTGTGTAGTTTTATCAGGTACTGTGTGGAGCAAGGGGGTTATGTTGGATGCCCCCTACCAGGCCCTGGGGCAGATGAGGCGTTGGCAGGGGAACTAGATGCTCTTGGATTGGATGAGGCGTTGGCAGGGCAACTAGATGCTCTTGGATTGGATGAGGCGTTGCCAGGGCAACTAGACGCTCTTGGCTTGGGTGAGCCTGAGGAACAAGGTGGGTATCTCACAGGACACAGGCATCAAGGACAACATCAGTGTGTAATCTGTGTGTGTGTGCATGTTTGTGTGTGTGTGTGTGTGTGCACGTTTGTGTGTGTGTGTGTGTGTCCTACAAAGGCAAAGTGCAGTAGCCACGTGAACATAGAAACTAGAAAGAGAACATAGAAAGACAAACAAAACTAGAACACAGAAAGAGAAAAATGCCTTTAATGTTCTCACACTGCCCAGACAAACATGCTGTATGTATAGTAGTGCTGATGCTTTCATGTACTTTCTTAATAGCAAGAAGTAAGAGATTTAGTCACAAGACAAAGTCAATGTTATAAAGTCAGCTTCCAGTCTAAACTCAGTTTGCCAAAATATGCAGTTACTGCCCTTTGGCTCTGTAGGACAGTACCGAGAAATCAAGATTGGGTCTTGCAGTTATCGCTCCAAACGCTTGGCTCAAGTTGTGTGTTGCTAGCAGACCTGTGTGCTTCCTACCGCATGAAGGGGGCGGGTAGTGATAGCACACCTGTGTGCTTCCTACCGCATGAAGGGGGCGGGTAGTGATGGCACACCTGTGTGCTTCCTACCGCATGATGGCTCATAATATGAGCTTAATTCCCTCTGGACTTTCCTGTTGGGCTGCAGCTCAAATAAACACAGCCTAAGGACTGAGAACAAATGTGTTTAAAAAGAATAAATCCCAGAACATGTGGTGTATTAACTTATTGTGACAAAATCAGCATAAGAGCGATATAATTCAGCATTAGAGCGATATAAATCAGCATTAGAGCGATACAATTCAGCATTAGAGCGATATAAATCAGCATTAGAGCGATATAAATCAGCATTAGAGCAATATAATTCAGCATTAGAGTGATAGGCTGGTGTTTCAGCTCACCCCTTCTGTCTCCATCTGTGTGTGTGTGTGCGTGCATGTGCGTGTGTGCGTGTTTGTGTGTGTGTGTGTGTATGTGTCTGTGTGCGTGTGTGTGTATGTGTGTGTGTGTGTGTGTGTGTGTGTGTGTGTGTCTCCCTCTAGTGGACACAGGGGAGAGTGCTGTGCAGCAGCTCCTGGATCCTGAGTGGAGGAATGAGCAGTAGCCCAACTGTTCCAGCTGCCACTTCACACATACACACACACACACACACACACACACACACACACACACACACACACACACACACACACACACACACACACACACACACACAAACATTACACTACATAATAACACGTACTCACTTATTACACTACAGAATAACACACACACACTCACTCATTACACTACAGAATAACACACACACACACTCACTCATTACACTATAGAATAACACACACTCACTCATTACACTATAGAATAACACACACTCACTCATTACACTACAGAATAACACACACACACTCATTACACTACAGAATAACACACACGCACGCACACACACACACACACACACACACACACACACACACACACACACACTCATTGCACTACAGGATAGAACACACTGACTATGCTGCACAATAACACACACTATAGTCCAGAATGACACACACACACACACACACACACACACACTCATTGCACTACAGGATAGAACACACTGACTATGCTGCACAATAACACACAGTATAGTATAGAATGACACACACACACACACACACACACACGTGCACACAAACACACACACACTCATTGCACTACAGGATAGAACACACTGACTATGCTGCACAATAACACACACTATAGTATAGAATGACACACACACACACACACACACACACACACACGTGCACACAAACACACACACACTCATTGCACTACAGGATAGAACACACTGACTATGCTGCACAATAACACACACTATAGTATAGAATGACACACACACACACACACACACACACGTGCACACAAACACACACACACTCATTGCACTACAGGATAGAACACACTGACTATGCTGCACAATAACACACACTATAGTATAGAATGACACACACACACACACACACACACACACACACACACACACACACACGTGCACACAAACACACACACACTCATTGCACTACAGGATAGAACACACTGACTATGCTGCACAATAACACACACTATAGTACAGAATGACACACACTGGTTGTGCCACAGAATAACACACAGTGATGACACTACAAAATAACACACTCTCTCTTGCTCACTCAGCTGTTTTACTTGATCAATGTAATAAAGATCATATAATTCCAGTCTCCACAATGTGTGTGTGTGTGTGTGTGTGTTTGTGTGTGTGTGTGTGTGTGTGTGTGTGTGTGTGTGTGTTCAATCTTATCCTGAAATGTATGAGAATGACTTCTGGTTTGGGCAATGCAGGAGACAGCCACACAGAAAGACAGCTACTTCATTTTTTGCCATATTTTCTGGCACAATCCCTTGATTTACCCCAGTTTACCACTCTAACTGGACACAGACAATCTCTAAAATGTATGAGAATAAGGTGGAAGACAGATAGCCTATCAGCAAGTCGTACCTATTTAAAAACACTTTAAATCTTTCTACACCTTTGTCTGCTAAATCAAAACCGTGACATTCTAAAGCATTGCATAAGCAACTGTCTGTTCTTGTAAGACTGTATGGTGTCTGCCTTATAAGGAAACTTCAGATAGATTGTTGTGATGTCATGAGCTATCCCTTTGCTACAGGAGTAGTGATATCATGAGCTAGCCCTTTGCTACAGGAGTAGTGATGTCATGAGCTAACCCTTTGCTACAGGAGTTGTGATGTCATGAGCTAGCTCTTTGCTACAGGCAGAGGCTTGTTTTAAACTTCGGCAGAGTCCACACCTCCAGGAAGAAATCGTTTCTGACAATAGGCTCGTTCGAGATTCGAGCCCGTCTGTCTGCAGCTGTCTACATACGTCAATGAGAATTGCTGGTCACAGCAGGGGTGGGCATTAAATGCGCAAAATAAAGGTGAACACAAATCTTAAACAAGACTGAGCTCGCGCCTCCCGGATCTCCGTAGCAGATGATACACAAGTCATGTGTGGAGAGGGAGGGCGGGGGTTGTAGTCCTCTACAGTCTATGGTTGTAGTGGGGTGCACTGACATATCAATTCAAGTCCAGTCTTTCTTATTTTTTAGATTAACATTGGAACAAAACGAGTTGCCCGAAAGTGCTCCACAACACAAAGATAAAAACTAAGACAGCAAAACCATAAAATAAAGACCATAAATAGCTATATAACACAGACAATGAAATAGAAATGAGATTAATAATTAAATAAATAAAAGGCCGGGCTTGACAGCATCAGATAAACGCATCAAAACCACCAGAACAAGGTAAACATAGAGAGAAGAGATTTGTCTTCAAATTGGAGTAAAACAACATACACTTTAGATGACAAGTTGAGTAGGGGAGCACCGGACAATGCACCTGCACAGACGTAAGTGAACTTTTAAGCAACCAGCGTCACCAAGGAGGCATTAGCTAGCCGCTTGCAGTTGTGTGGGAGCAACTGCAAGAGTCTGTAAGATTTGTCTGTAAGCGTCTTGCTCCCGCGAGTTTTCGGGTCACGTGTCATGGTCGCATTTTTGTGACATCCTCACACATTTCGGGCAAGTCCGACATAATTTTTAACCACAATGCAACATTTTCAGCGTCAAACTGCAAACGGATGCAAACGTTTTGATCAAGTCAAATGCGGCTAGTGTCTGGTCCAGACCCTGTGTACAAAATGAAATGAAGTACGAGGGGCTGGTTTACCAGGCTACTTCACTAGAGAAGCTTATGCCAAAGGCTGAGTACACGGCTACATGACAGCTACTTGTAGGTTATGTAAGCAATAACGCATGACACATGCCTGAGTGTCAAAAGGTTAGTGTACACTGAGGTGGTTTGTGTCATGGCCGGTAAAGCTTGTAGGTTATGTAAACAATAACGCCTGACATCGTGCCTGAGTGTCAGAGGTGGTTAGTATCGTAGTAAAACTTGTTGTACATTATGTAAACGATAAAGTATGACATTGTGCCTGAGTGTCAGAGGATAGTGTACACTGATGTGGTTAGTATCAAGGTTGGTAAAGGTTGTTGTACGTTATGTAAACGAGAACGTATGACATCGTTTCTGAGGGTCAGGGGTTAGTGTACACTGAGGTTAGTATCGTGCCCATTAAAGGAGAACTTCGGTGTAAAATGAAAATTGGCATGTTAAAACATCATACCAAGTTGGTATGTGTACTGAGAAGCAAAATTGATTTAGCCTGTTGCATTCAGAGTTTAACTACTTTTTATCATTGTCCCAGAAGGCTAACAATGGAAGTGGTAGGTGCCCTTAGACGAAGCATGACGACTACGCTATTTTTAAACCATTAAAACAGCTCTAAGAAACTCCACACGCTATCGGTAGTACAACAAATACCCTGACATTAAAAATGAGGCACTGAGAACTTTGTAAGTGTACACAACATTTATTAATAAAACAGTTTTGACAGGCAGTACCTTGCTGTAGTTTCTCGTCGCCGCCATGATGAAAGTCCGCACAAGTCAATTGACGAACACAAACCAGCAGGAAGAATAGGAGGAGAGGTAGTACAATAGACTTGTTTGAACTTTCATCATGGCGGCGACAAGAAACAACAGTAAACTACTGCATGTAAAAACAGTTCTTTGAATAAACGTTGTGTACATTTACAATATTCTCAGTGCTTTGTTTTGAATGCCAGAGTCTTTGTTGTACTACCGATGGAGTGTGGAGTTTCTTCGAGCTGTTTTAATGGTTTAAAAATAGCGTAGTCGTCATGCTTCGTCTAAGGGCACCTACCACTTCCATTGTTAGCCTTCTGGATCAAACTATAAAAAATAGTTAAACTCTGAATGCAATAGGCTAACTCAATTTTGCTCCTCAGTACACATACCAACTCGCTATGATGTTTTAACGTGCCAATTTTCATTTTACACCGAAGTTCTCCTTTAAAGTTCTGATACTGGGAAGCCTGTGGTCCATTGTCAGTTATTCACTGGACCAGATCCAGCAGTTCATGTACATTTCTTATTAAACCTAAATATACAGGAAGGACCACAAAGAAACTTATTATATAAAAATTATTATACCCTCTCAATCTGTGATGCTACTACAATTTTAATTTGCATAGTTTTTAGTCATGGTAGCCTGAATGATTGAGGGTCATAATTTTAAAAATGTCACCGTTTTTTTCTGGTCCACCATGTATAATGTTGACTCCACACACAGATACAGTCCATACCTTATAATGTTAACATGAAACATATCTAACTACTGATCACTGTTACAAACTGTGGGAGACAGGTGTAACATGAATGGAAACATTAAGTTCGGGGCAACAAGGGAGCAGACTGCACAGCTCAGCTTTTCAACTGCAAAGTCCCTGAGCCAGAAACAACGAGCACAGAAATGGGCAACAACTCCAAACATAAGGGTCCTTTTCCCTCCATTTCTCAACCACTCCAAACATAAGGGTCCTTTTCCCTCCATTTCTCAACCACTCCAAACATAAGGGTCCTTTTCCCTCCATTTCTCAACCACTCCAAACATAAGGGTCCTTTTCCCTCCATTTCTCAACCACTCCAAACATAAGGGTCCTTTTCCCTCCATTTCTCAACCACTCCAAACATAAGGGTCCTTTTCCCTCCATTTCTCAACCACTCCAAACATAAAGGTCCTTTTCCCTCCATTTCTCAACCACTCCAAACATAAGGGTCCTTTTCCCCTCCATTTCTCAACAACTCCAAACATAAGGGTCCTTTTCCCTCCATTTCTCAACCACTCCAAACATAAGGGTCCTTTTACCTTCCATTTTTCACTTTTTTGTTTATGTAGTGTCAGTTGTCTAAAGTGTTGTGTCATGTGTTAACTGTCATGTGATTATACCACATGCCTGAGCCTATCTTTTTAAGCGCACCCGTGCCTCGTTAGTTTAACTAAGCCCTGAAGAAGGTCATGCATGACCGAAATGCATCGGCTATCTGTCCCTGTGTATTAAAGGGCTTTTATGTAACATCGGAGCGCCCCGGATGCTTTCTTTTTACCTCTAGACGTGCTCCCCCTTGGATCCTGATGAGCACCTAATTTGGGATTTTTTTCACCTGCTGAAACAATCGCCTTATCTACCCCTGTCATACTTGGATCCCTTTATAGGAATTTTGCATATCACATTTGACTGCGTGTAAACACCCCCTCCCACACATTCGGAAAACTGCCAAACTATCAGGAATGCTGTAACAGTATACAGATTATTCATACTCTCATAGTCAGCAAACTATTTTTACTCATTAAGTATTTCTACTCCTGCAGTATATAAACTACAGTGCAGCACTGGTCTTACAGTAATCCTTTACTATTACAATACTAAATAAATTGTTTACGCTCTTGGAGCAGTAAACAAAGTATTTGTATGCTCTTGGAGTACAAAAAATATTTGACTGACTGATTTTGATTTGATTTGATTTGACTGACTACACTCAAGCGAACAGGTTGTGTTCCTTTATGACAAACTCTAAAACACCATCAAACTTCAACAACAGGGAAGCACAGTAATGTTGACAGATCTACACAGACATGCCTTATTTATAATATTAGAACATTCATATTACATAACATCTATACTGGTTAATTATTAATTAGTTATAATATAATGTTGTAATATTACAATACTATAGTAATACAGTAAATAACTTACTATGTTATTTATTTTTTAAATAATGTCATGTTGTCATGATGGGTGGTGACGAGATGTGCGTGCAGCTATGCAAAGCAGCTCTGTCAGACTAGCAAAGCACTGATGTTTCTGCTGCGGTGATGTATCTTCTGTCTTCGTCTAGGAGCCTCTAAACGACTCTTCTATCTTCTATCTTCGTCTACAAGCCTCTAAACGACTCTTCTATCTTCTATCGTCGTCTACAAGCCTCTAAAGGACTCTTCTATCCTCTATCTTCGTCTACAAGCCTCTAAAGGACTCTTCTATCTTCTATCTTCGTCTACAAGCCTCTAAACAACTCTTCTATCTTCTATCTTCTATCTTCGTCTAGGAGCCTCTAAAGGACTCTTCTATCCTCTATCTTCGTCTACAAGCCTCTAAAGGACTCTTCTATCTTCTATCTTCTATCTTCGTCTAGGAGCCTGGTGCCACAGCCAGGATAGCATTTACCAGCAGAGACACCGAACCTTGCACAGGTGAGCACATTTCCCTCATTTTATTTCAGCTCTTGTTAAAGCAGAGTAATAGATGTCAATAGATGCTTAAATGAGTCATTACTGAGTCAAGACTTTCTCGACGCCCACGCTGTCTGTGGACAGAATCCCATGCTTGCAATATCTGGGTGTCCATCCCGGCACCCTCAGTCTCACAAAGTCTTGAGTATCGCGAGAAGCAGGATCACGTTTAATTCTCAAGCACAATCGAAGTTGTGCTTCTCTAATGTGTAGGACGTGTGCTGCCAGGGGATGCCTTGGACAGTTTTCTACAATTACTGGAGAACCATAGTGCCCCATCCAGTGAAACCTCAGTGGTAGGTATGTCTCAAAAAAGCACATCAAAAGAAACCCCAACCATAATATGACTCTGAAAACAGTAAGTCCAAGATTAGAACATTTTTGTGGTATGTGGATCTTACAAAGATGCATCAGCTGAGCCCTTGGCCATTCATATGTGCTGTATCGACTCCTAGTGGGAGACAAACATGTGAACACAGGACATTTCAATTCAATGGGCTCTATTTTCACGATCATATGCGCATTGTTTGAAGTCTGTCGCGCAAGCGAGCGGTAAAGGCAGAGGCACTTGTTTTAAACTTCAGCAGAGCACACCTCCAGGAAGAAATCATTTCTGATTCTGATCATGTCTGGTCCAGACCCTCTGTACAAAATGAAATGAAGCACAAGGGGCTGGTTTACCAGGCTAGGCAAACATGCCATCGTAATAGGGTCATTCCATGCCAAACCACTCAATTTTTTTCCGCCCCCCCTCCGATTTTCATGAAATTTGGCATACTCGTGGATATCCCTGAGGAATGGCAACATATTCAAATGATATTTAACTCAATGACCTTTCAAGCTTGTTGCATTTTCAAGGTCATTTGATGTGAGCTTGACCTTTGACCTAATTTTTCAGACAATGAGTATCGATCGATTTTGACGAAATTTTATGAACTGTTAGGCAAAGAAGTATCAATTATGCCTGCAAAGTTTCAGTTTGGAGAATTAAATGGTTTGGGAGATATTTAAGGAAGACTTTTTGACAGGGTGTTCCAGATGTAAATGCTGGCAAAAAGACAATGTCAAGTAGTAACATTTATATTCACATTTAGGAAACACAAATTTGCTATAAACAGTGCTATGGTAGATATTCAAGGAAGTCTGTTTGATATACAGGGTGTTCCAGAAATAAATACAGGCAAAAATGCAATATCAAGTACCATTTTACACTCACGTGCCTTTACCGTTCGCTGATTGGATGGGTCTTGCTGGGGCCGACTAAATGACCCTCAAGAGATTCCGGTCCAGACCCTCTGTACAAAATGAAATGAAGTACGAAGGGCGGGTTTACCAGGCTAAGGTTTGCCTAGACATCAAGGACGTTTTTCTTTGGAGACCGATTTGCTCGTGCCTGAGCAGTTAATCTTCGGGGATGGAAGAAATCCATCAAAACCCTTATGCATTCATTATTTTGACTCTTTCTTTAGGCCTGTTTTTGCACTCACTTGTGTGAGATGTTCGAATGAAAATGTTTTTGCCCTTTGATCCTTCCACAGACGTAGAAATGGAAGAGCCCTACAACCAGACCAGCAAATGGTGTCCCTACATACCTGAGTACGATAACCCCCATCTTACACGGCCATACTGGCCCTCTACTGGGCCATCTTCTCTCTGGCCCTCCCTGGAATATGCTTCGCTGTGTACAGACTCTGTCCACTGGTCAAACCTAATCAAGTCGCTCCCGTGTACGTTATAAACCTGCTCGTTTCTGACCTGATTCAGATCTCTGCCAATCCAATTTGTACTTTATTGAAGCTACAAAACATTGAAAATCGATGTGGTATAGTTAGAATTGTGTGGTACATCTACATATTTGGTTTGCAAACTAATGTTTGCTTCATGATGTACATAGCTGCAGAGAGATACATCATGATTGCTCATGCTGTCTGGTACAAAAACATCCAAAACATGAGGACAGCCGCCATTGTGTCAGTGCCAGTTTGGACCTGGTCAGCTATCACCACGATAATCACATACCACTTTGTACTGGCACCATGGGTTCTGCCGCTAGTCCTGCTGCTCCCTTATCCACCTGTGCTCTTCTTCTTCGTGGGAACATGGCGAGGCCTCTCCAGAACAACAGTGCCCCCTGTTGACCAGAGACGGGTCATGGCAGTTTTGGCTCTTGTTGTCGGCATTTACACGGTCTTGTTCCTCCCCGCTGTGGCGGTGCAGATTGCCGTGTACGCCTCCAAAAGCACCTCCTTCACCATGGGCATGCATTCAGCCGAGATCCTGGCCGCACTGAACCCCCTGTTTGACCTGCTGCTCTACAGTACGTGCTCATGCGGAGGGACGTGAAAGAGGTCTGTAGGGCCCTCCTCTCCTGCTGTTACTCCACACAGCAGGGAAGCCCAGCACATGGGGCCGATGCTGTTTAATCTGCTGCTCTACAGTACGTGCTCATGCGGAGGGACGTCAAAGAGGTCTGTAGGGCCCTCCTCTCCTGCTGTTACTCCACACGACAGGGAGGCCCAGCACATGGGGCCGATGCTGTTTAATCTGCTGCTCTACAGTACGTGCTCATGCGGAGGGACGTCAAAGAGGTCTGTAGGGCCCTCCTCTCCTGCTGTTACTCCACACGACAGGGAGGCCCAGCACATGGGGCCGATGCTGTTTAATCTGCTGCTCTACAGTACGTGCTCATGCGGAGGGACGTCAAAGAGGTCTGTAGGGCCCTCCTCTCCTGCTGTTACTCCACACGACAGGGAGGCCCAGCACATGGGGCCGATGCTGTTTAATCTGCTGCTCTACAGTACGTGCTCATGCGGAGGGACGTCAAAGAGGTCTGTAGGGCCCTCCTCTCCTGCTGTTACTCCACACAGCAGGGAAGCCCAGCACATGGGGCCGATGCTGTTTAATCTGCTGCTCTACAGTACGTGCTCATGCGGAGGGACATCAAAGAGGTCTGTAGGGCCCTCCTCTCCTGCTGTTACTCCACACAGCAGGGAAGCCCAGCACATGGGGCCGATGCTGTTTAATCTGCTGCTCTACAGTACGTGCTCATGCGGAGGGACGTCAAAGAGGTCTGTAGGGACGTCCTGTCCACACAGCAGGGAAGCCCAGCACCTGGGGATCAGATGCTCATCGCTTACTTCAGTATGTAGCATACACAAGTCTGTTATTCGGGTGGTGAGAGACATTTGGATGCAAAATCAGTTTTAAATAAATGTTATTATTATTGATTAAGTTCACTTCATCAAACCAAAGTTTTATGGGAGCTGAATATGTATACAGTATATGCCGATGCTGATAATAGGATCAGTTCTGCTAACGTGGAAAGAAGTCAAAATTCAAAGGAAAATAAATGAGCAGAGGCACTCCGAGATGTGAACAAAATCTAAAAAGCCTTTAATAACACATGGCAAGAACTGACTAAAAGCACATGGGCCTCTGCTCTTAATCAGTTCTTGCCATGTGTTATTAAAGGCTTTTTAGATTTTGTTCAAATCTCGGAGTGCCTCTGCTCATTTCTTTTTCTTTTGAATTTTGAGTTCACCCGTAGCAGATGAGCACCTGAGTAAAACTTTCAGAAGTCTCTTCAGCGCCCCAAGCGCTTTGTGTCTTCTCATGTGGAAAGAAGTGTTTGTTGACATGTGATCATGAAAAGGATAGCCTACCTGTCTCTCTCACTCTCACAAAGGATGTAGTCTATCTGTCTCTCTCACTGTTCTACTAAGAGAAGCTTTTTGTGACACATAGCCAACCATATAATCAATACCCCTTACCATATGACTGTGTGTTTGGCACTTCAGGTAGATAACCGTAGGCTTTACCTCAACACATGTTCCCTATGGTGTTCAGTAACTACCTGTCCATGATAAATATATGAATACATAAATACACAGAAATAAATAAATCAATCAATCAATAAATAAAATGATCCCAACAGCATGTTTTTCAATCTGTTGCTTCACTTGTGTATAATAAGCAATGAAAGTCTGTATATACTTATGCATACTTCTCTCTCTCCCTCTCTCTCTAACTCTCCCTCTCTCCTCGTCTTATGCATACTGCTCTCTCTCTCTCTCTCTCTCTCTCTCTCTCTCTCGTCTTATGCATACTGCTCTCTCTCTCTCTCTCTCTCTCTCTCCTCGTCTTATGCATACTGCTCTCTCTCTCTCTCTCTCTCTCTCTCTCTCTCCTCGTCTTATGCATACTGCTCTCTCTCTCTCTCTCTCTCTCTCTCTCTCTCTCTCTCTCACTCTCTCTCTCACTCTCTCTCTCACTCTGTGCGTGTGTTTTTGAGAGAGTGTGTATGTGTGCATGCACGTTCATGCAAATCAGCCTGTCAGTGGGTTATCTGGTTTACAGATGATGGACCCAAGAGCGCTACACAAACACCACTGATAACAGTAATGTATAAGCAAAGCAATGGTGGTTACAGCTAAAGCAGGGGGGGTGTTTACAGGTAAGGGGGGGGGGGGGGGGGGGTTACAGCTAAAGCGGGGGGGTGTTTAGTATGCACTACAGCAGTAGTGTGCCATCCCCACTGGTGAGGGGCTGAACACACCTGAAAGAACAGAGGGGTGCACACTCCTTCATCTCCCACAGATTTAACTCCGGCTGCACATCCACTTTAGTCTATCTGCTATTTCATCATCCAGATTAGCCTATCTGTGCTATTTCATCAGAATCAGAATCAGAATCAGAATCAGCTTTATTGGCCAAGTATACTTACATATACAAGGAATTTGACTCCGGCAGATGTTAGCTCTCTATACACATAACACAGAATGTAATACAATACAATAAATACAATAGACTAAACAAGTATTGTACTTGTATTGCACAGTAGGGACAACAATATACAATATACAGTAGGGACAACAATATACAATATACAATATACATACAGGCACCCAATATGGGCAATAATGAACAAGTAGGCACATGGTGTTGCAGTGGGTTAAAGAACCGGTATGACAATATACCAATAAGGGGGGGGGCACAAAAAGAGTCCTGAGTTGCTGGGCAGGGGACACCTAGGTAAGTCTTTGCTTGTGTCATGTGCAAGAGAAGCACTGGGGGGGGGAATACAAGGGCATAACAGTAAATTCATCATCCAGATTAGCCTATCTGCACTGGATATTTAGCTGAATAGTAAGACGAGCATGTCAAAACTGTATCAAAATCAGCAATATTCGTGTATCACCATTGCTATCTTGCACAGCGTTCATCGTCATGGAAATGACCAGCTGCACAGGTTGCTGGGATGCTCTCCCGTGCCTTCATGATGACATCACGGTGTTGGTGGATGTTAGACACCTGGTGCCAGAGGCGGTTCTTATCAACAGGCAAGCCAGGCAGCTGCGAATCTCACGTCAAAAGCCCCGAATCTTTTTAAGCTTTAAAAAATCATGACAACCCTGAGAATATGCTCCCTGTAAATTACATTAAAACTGATTAATGGGCAAATAGCCTACAACAAAACCCACATTTCCCTCATTCTTAAAACTAAATGCTGTTATTCTCACGTGACCCAACTAGAAAAATAGAATCCCACTAAAACAAGGGCGTGCATGTGTTCTAATTTTAAACATTAACGTCTCCTTCGTACAGTTTACGCTCGTCTGTCAGAACTCGTCTGTCTTCCTTCAACCACATAAGACATTTCTTAAAAAAAAAAAAAATACTGTTACCTTGTCATCAGCAGCAGCCAGTAAGTTGTCACACGTTTCAGGTCAGTGATTAAAACGTTATTTTGGGTTAGCACGGCAGTCTTGACGTTTGGTAGGCTATTAGCCACAGCTTGGCTGTCTACATCGGCTAGCTAGGTTAGGCTGCTATAAGAATTCTAGCCTGGTAAAACAGCCCCTCGTACTTCTTTTTATTTTGTACAGAATTCTAAAATGAAGTACGAGGAAAAAGTTAACGAGTTAATGAAATTGGGACGTAAAGAATAACTTTAAAGGTGTTATGATACATTAACTAGTAATTTTCTCCATTCCTGAGCTTTGATTGCCATCTAGTGGAAAGTATATGCAACAGCATACTTAGCTACAAAATCATGGGCCTATTGTTCACTAAGCACAGTGAGGATATTTTAATGTCACGTGCATAGGTCTATAGTGACAGAGTGTAGAAAATTCAGTGAAATTGTGTCTGTCAGTCTATTTATACCACTTCTAACATACAAAAAAACAAACAAGTAATCCATCTCTGCAGTCCCAGTTTGAATCTACTGAAAGTTAGTATAACATGAGTAAATTTTGCTATTGTTTACATAAGAATCTCTAGAAGTCAGTAATTAAGTGGTTATTGTTTCTTTCCATGCAGACCATGCAACTGAGAATATAGGCTATGAATTAGAAGGGATATAGTCTTTGACATGTCTAACAGATCCCTCTAAAATGGACTAGAATGCAGGAAATTGCATGTAAGAAATCCAAATCTTTTTACCCCAGAAAAAAAACTATAGGCTACTTGCTACAATTTGTTGGTGATGTATTACAATTACAAAGGCCCAGCGTTTGTCCTAATGAAATTCTGTTGTGTGGGGGGGTCGGGCGGTGGTTGGGGCCCCCAATGAATTTCTACTTGGGACCCCACTAGACCCTAGAGTCGCCACTGCCTGGTGCTCATCTACCTCCTGCTTAAGGATACCTGGAGATTAAAAAAACTTTGATGTAATGATTCAGCAAAGTTGTGCCCTTTTTATTAACCATTAATTTAATACTGAAGTATTACATTTAACTGAAAAACAGAGCGTATGCAGCCTACATTAGCAGATGCATGTTTGCAGATGCATGTTTTGTCTATGTTTGTTAACCATTAAAATAATAAGGTTACAAATAAATTACAGCCCAGCGTCCTCTTTCTGAGCAAAGTATACAAATAGCCTGTCTTTCAAAGTTAAGTTTAGATCAGAATATGCTTTTTGAAAAACAAGTAAGTCGTAATATCTGTGCACAGTGTAGAAATTACCAGGCAGCAACAGAAAGTTAAGGTTTCACAGTGTTAAATTGTACAATCTTTATTAATATCAGGCTATTGAAATTGTAACCGAATAAA
The DNA here is from genome assembly GCA_027475355.1 of Coilia nasus. Classification (NCBI taxonomy): domain Eukaryota; kingdom Metazoa; phylum Chordata; class Actinopteri; order Clupeiformes; family Engraulidae; genus Coilia; species Coilia nasus. The sequence goes on from CM050206.1 coordinate 33,560,566, forward strand.
TCTTGTGCGTGAAACTTCGAAATGCACTTGTTTAATCTTGACGTTTAGGCTACAGTACTTGAGGGGACACAACCAGCCTTCCACCAGTCTATGGACTGTAATTCTTTAATACCATCCCAGGAAATAACGTCTAGAAAAGAGTTAACTGATATGTAAACAATAATTCACTTCCGCAGAGAATTATGACGAATGGTGACGAGACGTTAAGTTTCGTTTTTCAGACCAGCGCTTGCGTTTCCTAGGAAGAGCCAATCCCTCAAGTCGAAGTCTGTAGCGATATGAGCTTCAACGAGCCCTGGGTTGCCTGATAGTTGTAGCCTGCGTCAGCTTGACAGTGGATCCTAAGTAGCTTTTTGAATGTTCTTATAATATTTTGTTCTAGTTTTTGATGAAGGATGCCGCGACGAACGCTGGCTGAAAATCGCCAGGCTGGGCTTGACTTTATTGAGTTTCTAGGCGAAACTAACAGACGGTCTCGTAGATTCCCTAAAGTTGAACTCAAGGCTATCTATGACAACGAGTTCAGGGACAGGTGAGTGAGCTGTTGTATTTATCACTTTATCGATGTGCAGGGTGTGTTTTCGCAGGTTTTATTTTAAAGTGTTTCTGGTTCTGTTGTGTTTTTCAGGGAAGTTAGAGACGCACGTTTCTCAAGCATTTTGTACGCACTCACTCAAGCAAGCAAAGTCCGTCTGATCCGAGGATGTGTGCATATCAACCAGAGGGTAAGAGAACACCAAAGTTGTCTTGACTCTTCGCAAAGTTTTGGCATAGCCTATAGGCCCCCTGCGCTCCTGTCAGTTTGACTTTAGGTCAGCTTGCTGCGTTCACGAAGGACAGACGCAAAAGGGGAACTTAAGACTGGCAGATTAGTTTGTCTCATACAGTAAATTAATGTGCGACTGCTATGGTCACATTTAGGCTGTCACAAAGGCATGCAGGAGTGTAATTGAAGCTGCATTGTTGTACAGAAGTCAAACATTAAAAGCATTAACATTAACAGTTGTATAATATCGTTTCTTATTGTTGTACAACGTCAAATGAGCAAATATTTTATTGGAATTATTTGACAATATGGAGTTAAATATTTGGGCTAATACCCTTCACATGAAAATATCTTGGTATGTTGGTAAAATATCTTTATAAATGTAAATATATATAAATGGCTTGGTATGTAGGCCTACATTTTCACTGTTTAAACGATGATAAGAATTAGCAAATACGTTAAATGTGCACTGATACATCGACATTCAAAAAAAGTACATCAAATAATGCCAATTACTCCTTAAACATATCGTTATCATCATGAGTGTGAGCAGGTGTATTTGATAGGGGATATAAAGAAAAGTGCAATATGAATGATAGCGTTTTAAACACTGCTCCACAGACCAGTTTAAACACTACTCCACAGACCAGTTTAAACACTACTCCACAGACCAGTTTTAAAACTACTCCACAGACCAGTTTAAACACTACTCCACAGACCAGTTTAAACACTACTCCACAGACCAGTTTAAACACTGCACCACAGACCAGTTTAAACACTACTCCACAGACCAGTTTAAACACTGCACCACAGACCAGTTTAAACACTACTCCAAAGACCAGTTTTAACACTGCAGCACAGACCAGTTTTAACGCTGCTCCACAGACCAGTTTAAACACTGCTCCACAGACCAGTTTTAACACTGCTCCACAGACCAGTTTGAACACTGCACCACAGACCAGTTTGAACACTGCACCACAGACCAGTTTAAACACTACTCCACAGACCAGTTTAAACACTGCACCACAGACCAGTTTAAACACTACTCCACAGACCAGTTTTAACACTGCAGCACCGACCAGTTTGAACGCTGCTCCACAGACCAGTTTAAACACTGCTCCACAGACCAGTTTTAACACTGCTCCACAGACCAGTTTGAACACTGCACCACAGACCAGTTTAAACACTACTCCACAGACCAGTTTAAACACTACTCCACAGACCAGTTTAAACGCTGCACCAGACCAGTTTGAACACTGCTCCAGAGACCAGTTTTAAAACTACTCCACAGACCAGTTTGAACACTGCACCACAGACCAGTTTAAACTAGGGATGGCGAAAAATGATAAATCTCTTGACCGACCACTGACCGTCATTAACCGGTTGAAGTCGGTCACCGATGGGTTAAAAAATGTTTTGCCTCTCAGACGTGCATAACCGCACATTACGCACCGTGGCATCCTTCAGTCACTTTTTGAAAACGAGTCAGCACACTGCGAGGTTGAGCTTGATGTCATGTTAAAAGCATTTTATGTTTTTTTTACAGTCACAAATACAGGAAACATTCCATGTCAGGAAATTGTACTGCTGGCGGAAAAAAAAACTTACCGATTGCAACCTGTGTCTGTAGCTGCACAAACTCCTTTTGCCGCAGCCCACCCATCAAGTAATTTTAATATGGCCTGACAGATGAATACCTACGACAAGTCATCCACCGTTTATCCTAAAATGTTCCAATTTTCATTCTGCCGTTTTGGTTTCGACATGCACCGACTAGGCTACAAGCACAGTGAAGTCTGTCATCTTGCCGCCTGTGGGCCGACATTTAACGAAAGACATTCGCCTGCCAAAAATTATTGCGAGAATAGTTTAATACATAAATTCGTTGTAGTTTTTGCAAGCGCAGCAGAGTGGATATTAGGCTATTGACCAAGATAGAAATTTAGGCCCTGCAAATTTCTGCGAGTCCTTTGAGACAACGAGGTTAGCCTAATGCACTCGTTAAGAACAACAGATAGCCTACGGAGTTCAGGGAAAACAATTACTTCCGTTTTAATCAAATTCATCTCTCTCATTTTTAAGTGTCATTTAGAACATTTCCTATGTTGACAATCACAATCCGATTTAATTATTTTCATTCAAAAATACAAGCATAGAGGAAAATCTTGGTACATCATGAAAGATGTGCTGCTGCTGTATTTCAGCGTCGTATCACACAGTGAACACTTCACATCGCTATCATTGATTTTTTTTAAGTGTTCCCACACTGCGCTTTTGGGGTTTCATGGTGGTCGAAGCTGTCGACTAGCTGTCGAAGTCTCTGCTCAAAACGTAAACAAAGCACAAAGCTGACCTGAGGTAATAGAACTTCTAGAGCAAACATTCTAAACGCGCGCGAAAGGCCACTTAGATTAGTTGTGCTCTGCGTTTGCTATTAATAAATTACTACATTAACATTGCGTCTTATTCTGCTATAACATTTCTAATTTTTAAAGAGTAGCCTGCACTACAACGCAAAAGAGTTTGTGCAGTGTAATGATAGGCTTATTTATTTATTTATTTAACCGACGGCAGAAAATTATGACCGGACAACGTTGATGCGGTCAACCATCGGTCAGACGGTCACCGGTTAACATCCCTCACACTTCAGCAAGAACCATCCATCCAAGAGTATTGAGAAGTCCACATTTCTCACAGAATTGCATGTGAAATGTTATCGAAGGGTCTTCAGTGTTTTCCAGACCAAGAACACCTTTTTAAATTGAATCTTATGTACAAACTCCTTTGCTTTTTAATTTGAATCTTAACTTTGTGAGTGTTTGTGTTCGTTCAAAAGCAGAAGTGTGGTTAGACAGGAGAAGTGTAGCTAGACCGAAGTATAACTAGATGGGAGTTGGTAATGCAGAGTTGGTAATATGCCTGTCGCAATAAGCAATAAATGAATTAATCGCGTGATAACCTCCATTTGCATGCTTGTTTGTTTTGCACATGTGTCTCTCTCTACCAAGGAGACTGGAGCCTAATGTTTCATATTTTTTCAAGCACAATTTTGTTTACAGAGACTTGATACTTCATTTTATTTATTGTTTCGGTTTTGTGTGGTTTTTATTTCCATTTTATTTTTTTGTTTTTGGTTGTTTTGTTTATTTATTTTGGATATTTAAAATGGAATCCAGTTCCAGTTTTACACATTCTTTAGAAATGAAAGTTTATTGATCTTTAACAGGGTGTACTTGGATTATTACGCTATTATCATTATATTAGTTGAGACAGACAATTTATCGCCCAGCAAAATTTGTTATGGTGACAGGCCTAGTAGAGAGGGAAGGGTCATCCCACATATTTGATTTATTTAGCCACAAAACCAGCTGCTCAGCTAGGTAGAGAAACAAGCGGGTGAAATCACCTGTGTAAGCTCCTCAGCTTGGTAGAGAAACGAGCGGGTGAAATCACCTGTGTAAGCTCCTCAGCTAGGTAGAGAAACGAGCGGGTGAAATCACCTGTGTAAGCTCCTCAGCTAGGTAGAGAAACGAGCGGGTGAAATCACCTGTGTAAGCTCCTCAGCTAGGTAGAGAAACGAGCGGGTGAAATCACCTGTGTAAGGGGCACAGGTACAGTGTAGGACACTGGGATGGGCCATGTCATATCTGTAGATACCTTTGTGTGTGTGTGTGTGTGTGTGTGTGTGTGTGTGTGTATGTGTGTGTGTGTGTGTGTGTGTGTGTGTGTGTATGTGTGTGTGTGTGTGGTGTAAAGTGCTGGAGTTCATCTTACTGCTTTCCGCCTACTGTCATGTGGTGTTTAGGTCTTTGCATTCTTAAATCACCTTGTCCTGTCATTGATGTCTTTAAGTGGACTTTTTTAATCACCTTGTCCTGTCATTGATGTCTTTAAGTGGACTTTTTTAATCACCTTGTCCTGTCATTGATGTCTTTAAGTGGACTTTTTTAATCACCTTGTCCTGTCATTGATGTCTTTAAGTGGACTTTTCCTGTCCTGTATTTAAGAATCTGCCCTGTCATAACTTACCTTGTCTTGTAACCAACGTTTTATTTGAACAGAAGTTGCTTACTTATCTAACATGAAACTGCCTTTTTAACTAACATGAAACTGCCTCTTTTGCTTCCTGTCTCAGGTGAGACTGCTTGACCAATGGAGGCAACCCCGCAATGGTCCCACCCTCCCACCACCATCACCAGCCAATCAGGTGCCAGCCCCAGGAGCCCCTCGTGAGCTGCAGTCTGGTGTCAGAGCTCGGAGAAATCTGGCAGCCAACATCCTCAGCAGGATCACCAGTGACAGGTATGTCACCCCTCAGCATCCTTACCTGAGTCTATAGGGACAGGTGCACCTCAGCATCCTTACCTGAGTCAGTACAGACAGGTGCACATCAGCATCCTTTCCTGAGTGTATAAGGACAGGTGCACCTCAGCATCCTTACCTGAGTGTATAGGGACAGGTGCACGTCAGCATCTTTACCTGAGTCTGTAGGGACAGGTGCACCTCAGCATCCTTACCTAAGTCTATAGGGACAGGTGTACCTTAGCATCCTTACCTCAGTCAGTACAGACAGGTGCACCTCGACATCCCTACCTTAGTCAGTAAGGTCAGGTGCACCTCAGCATCCTTACCTGAGTCTATAGGGACAGGTGCACATCAGCATCTTTACCTGAGTGTATAAGGTCAGGTGCACCTCAGCATCCTTACCTGAGTCTATAGGGACAGGTGCACCTCAGCATCCTTATCTCAGTCAGTACAGACAGGTGCACCTCAGCATCCGTACCTGAGTGTATAGGGACAGGTGCACCTCAGCATCCTTTCCTGAGTGTATAAGGTCAGGTGCACCTCAGCATCCTTTCCTGAGTGTATAGGGACAGGTGCACCTCAGCATCCTTACCTGAGTAAGTACAGACAGGTGCACCTCAGCATCCGTACCTGAGTGTATAAGGACAGGTGCACCTCGACATCCGTACCTGAGTGTATAGGGACAGGTGCACCTCAGCATCCTTTCCTGAGTGTATAAGGACAGGTGCACCTCAGCATCCTTTCCTGAGTGTATAAGGACAGGTGCACCTCAGCATCCTTACCTGAGTCAGTAGAGTCTCTAGGGACAGGTGATGATTCAGAGATCAGCTGAATGGATTTAAAAATCGGTAAAACTCAACTGTTGAACTCTAAGGGAGTTGGTAACTGAGCTTCTGGAGTGTTCCTTTAGGTGTAAACCTGAATGTGTGTTCACCAGCCAGCTCCACGTAGGCAGGCCAGTAACCACCGCGACACTGGTAAGCACAAACATCGCCAAACTAGTTTGCTCTAAACAGCAGCGATGTCATGTGCTCTTAGGAGCTCTTAGTCACAGGAGACACACTGTCTGTGAGGTGGAAACACACCAGGGAGGTTTTAAACGCCCCGGGGAGGATTTAAACGCCCCGGGGAGGATTTAAACGCACCAGGGAGGATTTAAACACACCGGGGAGGATTTAAACGCACCGGGGAGGGGCAGGGAAGGACACCTACAATTACACTCATGACTCATGACTCATGTTCTCATGTTCTCATGGCATCAAACAGCATCATGGTGCCTGTTCACGGTGCAAATGATGTGGAGAACTGTATTGACTGTATTGGCTGCGTTGTGAGAGCAGAGACCCACAGGTTGGTATGAATGTTTATGAGTGTTTATGAGTGTTTATGAGTGTTCATGAGTGTTTATGAGTCTTTGCAAAGAGAACAGCACAAGGCTCTTGCCCAAGCTCCAAAGAGGTCATTTCTGAGGTCATTTCTGAGGTTGCCTCAATATGTGTGAAACCAAAGGTTACAGAAATGTCGTTGCAACATCGTCTTTTCATCTGCTTTTGAAATCACACACACAAACAGACACACACAAGCAGACACACACACACATACACAATCTGGAAATATAATAAAAAAACATTCATTTTTCCAACAGACTGTCTGTACCTTACTTATGTGTTTATCAGAGATCCACTCCCAGCAAGGCGAGGTTCTTTGTTGCTATTATTATGACCGCCGCTAAGCGGCCATTATAGAGTTGCCGCGACCATTTTTCCCTTTTTTTTTCTTTTTTTTTTTCTTTTTTTTCAGTGAATGTCCGTCAACGATTCCCGGGACACTGAAACTCGGGGGGACATGAATCTTTGTAGGCATGTAGCCCTAGAACATTTTGAGCGACTAGAAGCTTTTGGTCCCCTGGGGCCACCTCCCCGCTGTGCCAGCGTACGTCAAACAGGGGGAGACCGGCAAAAGTTTTTGCTGAATAGCTCAGTGAACGTTTCACCCAACAACATAACATTTTTGGGATATGTCGGTGTTACAGAGATGTATCGACCCAGCCCATAAACTCTCACTTGAAGCATAGCGCCACCTAGTTATATGGGTAAATGCAAAAATTGGGATTTTGAGTTGCTAATATCTTGGACCGAGAAGGTGGGAACTGCGCAAAATACATCATGCACGATCACCACAAAGACCTCTAACACCACAGAATATGCCATAAAATTTGGTCCATAGGGGGCGCTGTAATTGTAGAAAATGTCATTTTGCCGATTCCTTGCCTTCACAAATCACTCCTAAACACTACACATTCAAAACCCACATCCATGCCCACTTCCAGGAAATCATTTCCACAGAAATTTTCACCTCACAACACTGCTCTACCACACACTCATCACACCAACAGTTCCCACATTTCAATATACTGCGGCGGTCATACCATGTACCGCTATGCGGTACATCTAGTCTATTTATCTAATTATGTAATTATCTCATTAAGTAGGTGCAGTTGAACTGAGCAATTGAAACAGGTGGGGGAAAACCCAAACCTAAGTCAAACAGTTAAAGAATCCACTCAACAAAGGTGTCTCACTGCCAACAGAAAGATCATTTGTGCAGGACTAAAACACAAAACAAAATATTTATGTAGGAAGGGCATTTTTTTCATGAAATGTCCACTCCGAGCAAGGGTAGGTTCTTTGTTCCTATGACTACTTGCATCACTAATATTGGGGACAGCTGCAACCAATGTTTCCATGCATCATTTCCAGATCACAAAGCAGAGAACAAACCATGTTTATAAAAAAGAAAGCTCATCTCTGCGTCAAGGTGAAGTTACGCGTGTTTAAATTTGGTCTACACAACAGTGAATGCTTTAGCCCCCTAATTATGTCTATGTTTGAAAAATACCATAGAACTTTGAGGAATATAAAAGGTGGACTATTTTTACAGCTCTTTATCATACTAAACATCTTAAGACCGTGTTATTCCTTTTAATTGTTATGCCATTTTTATTCTAAAAATGTGTAACGTTTGAACTTTTGCAGCTTTAATACTCTCGCCTTGCCTTGCATCAGACTGTTTAAATACTCTCACCTTGCCTTGCTTTTGTGGGAAAGTGTTGTGGGAGCACACTAGTGTCGGTGACTTTGTTTCTGTGCTATTTGTTTCTGTGCTTCTTCCGGGCGCCAACGCGAGTGGCAGCAAGTCTCAGTAGCTCCGTCTCTCTGCGTTTTTCTCTCCTCCTCTCCCTAACCTTACCTGCTTTGCTCTCTCAGTCTTGTCTATTGTCTACTGACTTCACGTATCTGCTTTCGACTCCCTGGAATAACAACTCCCCTGGCAGGCCAAGGCAGCGTGACGCTCTTGCAACCCCAAAGACTTTCTTACTTTGTCTACATGTTGTTATGTGTTTATGTGCTCTGTTGCTGAGGTGTTTTTTCCTTTCCCACACCATGCTCCCTTAAGAGCATGGTCTGGGGGGTGGCTTTTTTCTCCTCCCCTTCCTCATGTGATGCTGTTTGTTTATGCTACTGGACACCGAAATTTCCTTTGGGATTAATAAAGTTACTCTACTCTACTCTACTAAAAAAAAACCCACCTTGCCGTGCTCTGCCTTGCAGGTCAGAGTTCCTAGCCGACCGCGGGGGCGTGCGTATCACCTCGGAGCAGCTGGGGTGTGACGGGCGGATCTGCGTGCAGGTGCACGGCGCGGAGGTGTACGAGGTCCGGCTGTGTGTGGAGAACACGGCCAAGGGCTCCGTGGTGTTCACCTACTACTCTCTGCTGCACTGGATGCCCTGCTTCCACTTGGAGGACGAGCACCGGGTCACCCGCGCCAGCCCTCTACACCTGCAGCCAGGTAAGGTCACCCGCGCCAGCCCCCCACACCTGCAGCCAGGTAAGACATCAGGGTCACCCACACCAGCCCCCCACACCTGCAGCCAGGTAAGACATCAGGGTCACCCACACCAGCCCCCCACACCTGCAGCCAGGTAAGACATCAGGGTCACCCACACCAGCCCCCCACACCTGCAGCCAGGTAAGACATCAGGGTCACCCACACCAGCCCCCTACACCTGCAGCCAGGTAAGGTCACCCGCGCCAGCCCCCTACACCTGCAGCCAGGTAAGACATTAGGGTCGCCCGAGCCAGCCCCCTAAAACTGCAGCCAGGTAAGACATTAGGGCCACCCACACCAGCCCCCCACACCTGCAGCCAGGTAAGACATCAGGGTCACCCACATCAGCCCCCCACACCTGCAGCTAGGTAAGACATTAGGGTCGCCCACGCCAGCCCCCTAAAACTGCAGCCAGGTAAGACATTAGGGTCACCCACATCAGCCCCCCACACCTGCAGCTAGGTAAGACATTAGGGTCGCCCGCGCCAGCCCCCTAAAACTGCAGCCAGGTAAGACATTAGGGTCGCCCGCGCCAGCCCCCTAAAACTGCAGCCAGGTAAGACATTAGGGTGACCTGCGCCAGCCCCCCACACCCACACCAGCCCCCTACACCTGCAGCCAGGTAAGACATTAGGGCCACCTGCACCAGACCTCCACACACACCAGCCCCCTGAACCTGCAGCCAGGTAAGGTCACCCACACCAGCCCCCTACACCTGCAGCCAGGTAAGACATTAGGGTGACCTGCACCAGCCCCCACACCTGCAGCCAGCTGGGGCAATGTTTGCTGATCCCAATCACCCAGTTTTCAGAGTTCACCCTTTTCCCATCAGGACACAGATTTGCTTTAAGAAGCTGCAGAACAAACAGATTTAAGAATACCTTTCTTTCCTTCCTTCTTAAGTATTTAAGAATACCTGCTGTCACTATCCTTTTAAACACTTTAGACACTTCCCTTGTAGTGTTGTTTTTATTGAAATGATTATTATTGTGATTTACATTTTTATGTTATATTTTTATGGCCACTGTGTTTTTGTCTTAAATTGTGATACCGTATCAGGGGGCGTACTATATCTGTGATTACTGTGGCATATTATTGTTGGTGAGTGTATTTTTTGTAGCCTGGTAAACTGTATATTCACTTCATTTTGTACAGAGGGTCTGGCCTTGCTGCATTGCAATGATTTCTTCCTGGAGGAGTGGACTCTGCTGAAGTTTAAAACAAGTGCTGCCTTTACCCAATCGCTAAAGTCTGGTCATCACATATGCAATTAGCCTATCTATGCACTACAACTCAAATGCAGCACACAAAGTCAGCATCATTGCTCACAAGCACTCTGTTTGTTCGCTGATTGGCTCGGATTCGCTTGGTGCTAATACATGAATGTCAGTAGCAGCAATGCCAGACCCTCTGTACAAAACGAGAGGCTGGTTTACCAGGCTATATTTTTTGTGTAGAGCTGAGCAGTGCTGGTGTCCCTCCCTCAGGTGAGCAGTATGGAGTGACTCTGAAGTTCCAGTCCAGCCAGGTGGGCTTCTACCGGGCCACCGTGGTGTTCGAGTTCAGGGCTCCAGGCGTGGGCAGCCAGCCCTTCCACCTGGTGCGCTTCGTGGAGGGGGTGCACTCCTCGCCCCTGCTCGACGCTCTGGCCCCCGTGGCCCCCTACCAGCCACGCACAGTCCAGGCCGTCCAGAGCGCCACCCACAGGGTGGAGGATGGACTACGCCCAGACAGGTGAGCAGTATCACCTGCACAGACAGGTGAGCAGTATCACCTGCACAGACAGGTCAGCAGTATCACCTGCACACACAGGTGCACAGTATCACCTGCACAGACAGGTGAGCAGTATCACCTACACACACAGGTAAACAGTATCACCTACATACACAGGTAAACAGTATCACCTACACACAGGTGCACAGTATGACCCACAGGCAGGTGAACACTATCACCTACACACAGGTGAAGAGTAGCACCTACACGCACCTACACACAAGTGAACACTATCACCTACACCCAGGTGAACACTATCACCTACACACAGGTGAAGAGTAGCACCTACACACAGGTGAAGAGTAGCACCTACACACACCTACACAGACAGGTGAACACTATCACCTACACACAGGTGAAGAGTAGCACCTACACGCACCTACACAGACAGGTGAACTGTACTACCTATGCCCAGACAGATGAACAGTATCATTGATATGTACTTACATTTGTTGCAGCAGGTATGTCATGGTGTTCTTACTACAGGTGACAATAAAGGTGAACTTTTCTTCATTTCCAGTCAGGTGGTGCAGTGTCTGGAGTGGGTGCTGGAGCTGAAGGTGTACAACATTCCTGACTACATAAGCGACCTCATCTCCTACATCAACCATTGTGGATGTGCATCTATGAACAAGGTCCGCGACTTAAAGTGAGTCTACGTGCATCTATGAACACGGCCCACACCCTACATTACGTTTATGTGCGTTTATGAACAGGGTCCACACCCTACATTAAGTCTATGTGCGTTTATGAACAGGGTCCACACCCTACATTAAGTCTATGTGCGTTTATGACCCAGGTCCACACCCTACATTAAGTCTATGTGCGTTTATGACCCAGGTCCACACCCTACATTAAGTCTATGTGCGTTTATGACCAAGGTCCACACCCTACATTAAGTCTATGTGCGTATATGACCCAGGTCCACACCCTACATTAAGTCTATGTGCGTTTATGACCCAGGTCCACACCCTACATTAAGTTTATGTGCGTTTATGAACAGGGTCCACACCCTACATTAAGTTTATGTGCGTTTGTGAACAGGGTCCACACCCTACATTAAGTTTATGTACGTTTATGACCAAGGTCCACACCCTACATTAAGTTTATGTGCGTTTATGAACAGGGTCCACACCCTACATTAAGTTTATGTGCGTTTATGAACAGGGTCCACACCTTATACTGAGTCTGTGTGGGTCTATGAACAAGGTCCACACCCTACAGTACATTGAGTCTATGGGCGTCTATGAGATTTGGGAACTACACTAAAGGTTTCCAGCTCCTACTACAGCTATCTGTAGGAGCCACATTAGGCAATCACAGCATGTAGACTGTAGTTGTTTGTGTGTGTGTGTGTGTGTGTGTTTGTAAGAGCACTGCTGGAGTCTCCGTTGAGCTTTGGGAACTACTGCGAGCGTTTTCAGCTCATGCTGCAGCTGGAGGAGGCACAGATGCAGTTGGACATCAGAGCCTACGACATGGAGGATGCCAAAATGACCAGAGACACCCAAAACAAGAGGCTACTCATACTAAAGGTGGGTGTGTGTGTGCGCGTGTGTGTGTGTGCGTGTGTGTGCGTGTGTTTGTGTGTGGACATCAGAGCCTACGACATGAAGGACGCCAAAATGATCAGAGACACCCAAAACAAGAGACTACTCGTACTCAAGGTGGGTGTGTGTGTGTGTGTGTGTGTGCGTGTGTGTGTGTGTGTGACGACTCCACAGGTGCCTGGTGTTGCTGAGAATCGTCCCTCTGTGCTCAGGGGAGACCACCTGCTGGTCATCAAGTCCAAAGATCGCCACCTGCAGGCCGTGACCAAACACAGGGGCTATGTCCACCGCGTGGAGTGCGAGCAGGTCAAGCTGGGCTTCGGACAAAAGTAAGATGGAGGATGATGAGATTAGGAGTTATAATTATAGGACACTGAGATTAGGAACACCATAACTAGAGGGTTCTAAGATTAGGACCACTGTAAGATGTAGGGGGGTGACATTACATAGGACCACTGTAAACTGGAGGGTGGGATGAGATTAGGACTACTGTAAACTGGAGGGTTGTGAGATTAGGACCACTGTAAACTGTAGGATGGGATGAGATTAGGACCACTGTAAGATGTAGGGTAGGATGAGATTAGGACTACTGTAAACTGGAGGGTGGGATGAGATTAGGACCACTGTAAACTGTAAGATGGGATGAGATTAGGACTACTGTAAAATGTAGGATGGGATGAGATTAGGACTACTGTAAACTGGAGGGTTGTGAGATTAGGACCACTGTAAGATGTAGGGTAGGATGAGATTAGGACTACTGTAAAATGTAGGATGGGATGAGATTAGGACCACTGTAAACTGGAGGGTTGTGAGATTAGGACCACTGTAAGATGTAGGGTGGGATGAGATTAGGACCACTGTAACATGTAGGTGGGATGAGATTAGGACTACTGTAAGATGTAGGTGGGATGAGACTAGGGTCACTGTAAAATGTAGGGTTCTGAGATTAGGACCACTAGCCTGGCTATCGTGACTTGTCAATGCTCTGCAAGCATTGGTTTGGCCAAACTGTGTTGTAAACCCATTTCTCAGAAGGCGGGCTTAACCCGCCTCTTTCAAATGCCTTTGTTTGCTACTGGACGAAGCTTCAACCAATCACACCCCTCTGTCCTCTGACGTATACGCAGCGAAGGAAACTGCTTGATCCAAACAAAAAGTAGTAGTAGCCTGTAGTCATACAGAAATTACGTTAAATGATTTTTTTTCGGACTTCTGAGGTGAACATGAGAGTGGCTGGTGATTTTGGTCATTCAATATTGATTTTCGAAAAACGAATCAGTGCGATTAAAGGCGAAATGACCACAACAACAGGGTTCTCGCAAAGCCCCATCGACAGCGGGGTTAACTGATAAATTAAACCTTTAAGTCGGTAGCATTGCAAAAACGTCCTTTCCCACAACAAATGCTTCAAGGGCTGCCCTTTGCTCTATTTTTAGAGAGAGTGTGTCGTGGAAAAAACTGCTCTGTTGACGCTAAATAAATTCAGCGAAAGTAGCACTCTGGAATCCTTAACAAAGAGACTAGCTGAGATGAGAAGTTGCAGATAATTGAAGAGCCTTTATTCACCACACCACTCAAAGCCAACAGCTTGCTTGCCTTCCAAGTCTGCTGCGCTGAAGAGATGGCGAGTGAATCGAAGTCCAACCAGGTGTTCTGCAGAAGACCAAAAATGCTGCCTCTGAGATCCAAAAACGATCTGAACTGTGCTTGCTCTGCTACCGATATTTATACTATTCAGCTGTGGCCCCGCCCTTCCTATGCTCATCACCTCTTTGGCCAGGTGGATTTTCAGTTTACAATGGTGAAAGGCCCCGTGTTATCCTGTTTATTAAAAAATAGCGCTAACAGTGTTTTGCGGGAGGTGTGTTATCACCACCAGACGGCCTTGTCTTACTGCCTCTTGGATCTGCCAAGAGGTCTTGGCTGCCGCCACCAATTTCAGGTCTCTGCATTTCCCTGTGACCTCGGTCCACAGCACCATTGTAACAGTAAGATATATCCTGCATTCATATTCTTTACAGACAGCAGAAAGCTGTATTCAGTTCATTTTCATCTTTTGAGCACTTTTAATTCCATGATATCCTAATATGTTTAAATTATTCATTTTTGGGTTTTCTCCTGCCTAATATGTTTAGAATTATTCATTTTTGGGTTTCCTCCTGAAAGCCTACTTCTTTGCCAATTAGCGCTTAGTTTGCAGTTTGCAACAGGTGTCTTATCTGTGTCTGACGGTCTTATCACCTCTCGGGTCTGCCAAGAGGTCTTGGCTGCCCGCCATCAATCTCTGAGCTCCTTACATTTTTCTGTGACCTCGGTCCACAGCACCCTTTTGACAGTAAGATATATTCTTCAGTCATACACATATTCTTTACAAACATCAGAAAGCTATGATATCCTAATATGTTCCTAATTATCCATTTTTGGGTTTCCTACTTTTTTCCAATTAACTCATTCGATGCCAATGACGCGAAAACGCGTCTTTTACGATAGTAACGCCCAGTGCCAATGACGCGTTATCGCGTCAATTTCGTTTTTTTACAGGGGAGGTGGGGTAATCATCTGATCTAGCTTGTGTAAAAAAATCAAAGTTGTAATCACAAGGGAACCCATTCTGTGGGTAGTACCAGTATCAGTGTGGATATGTGATCATCTAACATTGTCTCAAAGAAGAGACACTGGACCTGGCTTGCTCAATTGCTCGCAGTTTTGCACACTGCTAGCTTGATCAAAATAAATCCTGTCAGCACGTATGTTGAAGCTACTGTTTTCCTAGCAACATCTCACGTTTAGCTTCTGCAAGCCACCAATAGATTAATTTCACTTTAGGTAATGCATAATGAGCAGCCTGTTGCGCTGTTTCATAGATAGCTACACCTGCACTTGACTGACCCGTCTGCGCCGACAGCAAGTCACTGACGACCCAGCTCTCTACATTTGGTAAAGCGCACGGATTCACTGCACTCTCCCAACATCATAATTTCCTGTGCTATCATTTTCATGTGTTAATCTAGTTGTTCTGTGTGCGGATCCTGTGGAATACGATGTTATTTTGCTCTGAAGGCGTTGTATATTTAGTTCGGTTTCGGTTTGCCTATCCCCTCTCTGAGCCAAGTTCCCACACTAAAATGTTACAATGTTTTATATCGTGTTTGGTGACGTTCAGAAATATTACATCTACAAGCATGGAGCAGTAGTCTAATTGCATAGCTTACTCCGATACTAGATGTATGGACCGGTATTTTAGATCGTGTTTATAGGTGTTCTCTGCTGTACACACACATGCATACACACGCGCGCACACACAGGTGGAGAGCTAGAAGCACAACAGTTATAACAGTGTGCTGTACATAAATAGCTGCTAGAAAGTCTAATTTTTGCCTTTGAAATATTTACACACAAAGTGTTTCCCATGAAGTGTTGCTTTTAGCTGTGCTTCAAAGAATCTATGAAATGTGCCTACATGGTTTTATAAATAAATTTGTATTTTTTTAATTTATAAATAATGTTGCCAGCGTTATTTTTGGTGCAGTATACAATGGGATCACTTTTCATAATGTTTGAGATGTCTCTGAAGCAAAAACAATTGTACTCAAAGACATTTTCTGCTTGAAATGTTGCTCGTTACAAAAAGACATTTTTCTCAGTATTTTGGTCAGAAATCAGCATTTTTAGTTACACCCACCCATGTTCTCCAGACAATTGCTAAGGAATGGAAAGAGGTACAAACAATTTTTTTTTCTGATGATAAAGGAAAGTCTGGAGTTTCTTTTGGTATGTTTTTTGTTGACACAGACATAGAACTCAATTTTCTGTGGGTCTTGAAAAAACACTGAAATGTTCAAAAAATCCTGGCACTGGGACGTGACCAACTTTGAAAATGGCTGGCACTGAATGAGTTAATGCTCAGTTTTGCAGTTTGAAGCAGGTGGCTTTATCTGTGCCTCACTGTCCTGTCTTATCGCCTCTTGGGCCTGCCAAGGGGTCTTGGCTGCCCGCCACCAACCTCCGGCCTCTACACACTCGCACTCTTACTTCTCCCTCGCTTTCCATTTCACAGTGAAGCATGTACATATTCCTTACATTTTTTTCTACTACAAGTGCTGGGATTAGGACTACAGTATTGAGGACTACAGTAAGCCTGTTTGGCCTAAACTTTAGTTGTTATTCTTAGATTGCCTATTCTATTAGTGCTTCAGTTACATGTTTATAGCTTGAGGATGTACCAAGACAACCTGGTATGGTAACACACACACACACACACACACACACACACACACACATCCATGACCTTTCCCTCTGTGTGTGTGTGAAGGCTGATGTCAGGTTTCCGGGACGGCATGGCGTCCGATGTGGAGTTCACGGTGAACCGCCTGCCCGTCAGGCTGCAGTAAACACACACACACACACACACACACACACACACCCTTAAGTTCTGTCCCTCTGTGTGTGTGTGAAGGCTGATGTCAGGTTTCCTGGACGGCATGGCGTTCGATGTGGAGTTCACGGTGAACCGCCTGCCCGTCAGGCTGCAGCACAGAGCCGTGGAGCTCGCTGTCCAACACGACCTGCGCCACCTGCTCTTCCCCACGGGGTCAAAGGTCACCACCCCTGCAGAGCTACCACAGCTCAGGTCAGTGCAGTCTCACACACACACTGTAATGGCCTAGGGTAACCAGTACAATAGAGGGAGGCGAGACAAGCGTGAAGCGTGCACACAAAATGTTTATTTTGTAAAGTTGGCTCCCAAAAACGCAAAAAGCAAACAAAAACCAGGGTGAGTGGTCAATTAGTCAGTTGGTCAGGTATATCAGTCGTGTGAGGATGTTGGGTGCGGGAAATATGCTGCGTGTATGTCGAGTGCAAAAATCCAAAAGCCTCCCGAGATCACGGGAAACGCTCCTAATATGCCAGGCTGCCACCTGCGCGCCGGTGGAGCCCATCATTGATCAGGAGCGGCCCCGCCCCTGAGCACACCTGAGCCTAATTTAGAGGGAGCACACAAAGACAATGAGAAACCCCAACACAGTAGGCCCAGGGGCCGTCACACCTCCCCCCATAAGAGAAACCCCCCAGGGTTCCAACCATAAACCAACAGGATGACTTACTACACATATTTAAATGGTATTACGTATATACCCAGGATACCCAAAAGAAACCCACAATACTATTTACAGTTAAACTGGATACCAAAAGTTAAATCCAGACAAAGGCAAATACAGGTAACCACATAAGTAATAAGACACTCCATTAGCAGTAAAACAAATATTCAGCATCACCTCAGGAAGTCAAATCCAACCACTAGAACAATGACCATCGTTATTACACAGTAAATAAGAGTAACAACCTAAACACCCATTAAAATGACATACAAACCATTAACTCTTCGTACAAGAGTTCCCAACCTCGAATCTCATGACTGGATGAAAAAACAACAACCTGCCCTCCACATTCCGGGCCCTGGAATTAGAAGGCAAGAACACAGTAACCATTAGGTAGACCTAGGGACCAGGAGCGCGCGATAGCGCGTCCGCTACCACGTTCTCTTTGCCCTTGATGTGCTTAATCTCCAAATGGTAAGGCTGCAGAAAAATACACCAGCGCATCAATCTCTGGTTGGGGTTCTGGAAAGAGTGAAGGAAGGTTAAAGGGTTATGGTCACAGTACACAATAATTGGGGCTATACTCCCACCAACATAAACCTCAAAATTTTGTAACGCCCAAACCAAAGCGAGCGCTTCCTTTTCGATGGTGGAATAACTTGACTGGTATGTGTTAAATTTTCGGGAAAAGTAACAAACAGGTCGCTCCAATCCATTTGCATCGTCCTGGAGCAGGACAGCTCCAGCCCCCACCCTGCTGGCGTCTACCTGCAATTTAAACGGTTTGTTTAAGTGAGGTGCAGCGAGGAGAGGCGCAGAGGTGAGCAACTGTTTGGCTTGCACAAACGCGCTTTGACAAGCGGGAGTCCACACAAAGGGAGATTTCTTTTTCAACAGGTTCGTAAGAGGCACAACAACGGAGGAAAAATTCTTACAGAAACCCCTGTAGTACCCAATCATCCCCAAGAATCTCATGAGTTCCTTTTTGGTGCTTGGTGGCGGGAACGCATCAATGGCCAAGACTTTGGCGCGGACAGGACGCACAAACCCTTGACCCACCACCTTACCAAGGTACGTCACCGTCGCCTTAGCGAATTCACATTTCGCAAGGTTAACGGTGAGGTTTGCTTGGGCCAGACGGGTGAACAGCTGACGGATACGATGGAGATGGGACTCCCAGGTGTCGCTATATAGAACAACATCATCCAAAAAAACAGCAACACCTTCCAGGTGCGCAACAACCCGGTTCATTAAGCGCTGGAAGGTGGCAGGCGCGTTCCTTAAACCAAAACTCATGACCTTGTAGGCATACAGACCGCTAGGTGTTATAAAGGCGGAGACCTCGCGCGCCCGATCGGTCAAGGGGACCTGCCAATATCCTTTAAGCAAATCAAATTTACTAACGAATTTGGCAGAACCCACTTGGTCTACGCAGTCTTCTATACGCGGCAAGGGAAACGAGTCAGGTTTGGTAACGGTGTTAAGTTTCCTATAGTCTGTGCAAAAGCGATGAGTACCATCCGGTTTATTCACCAAAATGCAAGGCGAAGCCCAGCTAGAAAAAGATTGTTCTGCAAGCCCGTTTTTTAACAAATACTGCACTTCGCCCTCCAGTATTTTCTGCCTTTCCCCAGACACTCGGTAGAAGCGCTGTCGAATTGGAGGAGACTGGCCTACATCGATGTCGTGACTAATTAAAGTGGTCTGAGTGGGCGTATCAGAAAACAAGGTGGGGAATTCTCTTATCAATTCCTGCAGCTCGGATGCCTGCTGTGGAGTTAGGTGATTGCACAATAACTGAAGGTTAGCCAAAGACTCAGAATTTTTAAGCCTACCCAACAAGATTGCATCGTCTGGCTCACGCACTTCTACCTCCCCCAGCGCTGCCACCGCTGGCGGAGGAGTGTCTATGCAAGCAGAGGAAGGATCTTCAGCGCTCCCACCGCCCGACGCTGCCACCGACGAGCTAGGGAGAGAACAGACTGCAGATGTTGCAATTACAGTAGCCGACTCACACTTGGCCTTAACAAAGTAAGGTTTAAGTAGATTGGCATGACAAAGTTGGGTTGGATTCTTTCTATCAGGCGTTGCCACTACATAATTGTCATTTTGCTCTATACGGAGTACTTGGTATGGACCTGCAAACTTTGCCTGGAAAGGCGAATGAACAACCGGCAAAAGCACCATTACCATATCGCCAGGTCTAAATGTGCGATGTACAGCCTTCACATCATACCGTTGTTTCATTTTAGTTTGCGCAATGTGCAGCTTTTCCCGAGCTATTTTTCCGGCCTCATATAACCGACGGCGAAACCCATTAACGTAATCAGTTAAAGTTTGCGGTGGTTCACCAGACAGGGAACAATCACCCAACAGGGATGCCATTGGTCCTCGCACCGCATGGCCAAAAACCAGTGCGTTCGGGCTAAACCCGGTACTTTCCTGTGTCACCTCCCTGGCTGCCAACAATAACCAGGGGAGACCGTCCTCCCAACTGCTACCCAACTCAACGCAGTACGCCCTTAACATAGCCTTAAGCGTTTGATGGAAGCGCTCCAGGACGCCTTGACTTTGAGGGTGGTACGCCGAGGCTTTACTATGCCTAATGTTCAATAGGCGCAGCACCTGTGCAAAGGTTTTGGAGGTAAAGTTGGTACCGCGATCCGACTGTAACGTTTTGGGAATACCAAATATTGAAAAAAACTGGGATAGAGCTTTAACGACAGTTTTGGCAGTGATGGAGCGAAGTGGATACGCCGCAGGGTAACGGGTCGTCTGACACATCACTGTCAGCAAATAAATGCACCCAGTTTTAGAGCGCGGCAGTGGCCCTACACAGTCAACCACGAGATGTTCAAACGGTCTAGGCGCGGGGGAGATCGGACGCAGAGGAACAGGCTTAGGCATTTGGTTTGGTTTTCCCGTCAGTTGGCAAACATGACAGGTTTTAACATGGGCAGCGATGTCTCTTTTTAGTCGAGGCCAATAGCAATGGCGTGTCACTCTGTCATACGTTTTTCGGACACCCATATGTCCAGCGTCATCATGAGCAATCTTCATTATCAAGCAGCGCAGTGAGGACGGCAATACTATTTGGTATATCCCGTTATCAGTAACAGACAGACCACTAGGGGGACGTTTGCGCGTCAGAACACCATTGACAATTATGTAACCTTGGGCTACGTCCCCGCCATCACACTTACGGGCCTTATCGAACAGGATTTGGAGGGAAGCATCAGACAACTGCGCATCAATCAATTGCTCGCGCGAAATCGAATCGGGTAAACCGGTCAAAGATGGCAGAGAATTAGGATCACGGTTTACTTTGACAGATGGCATTTTACTGGCAGAGCGAGTAACCACAGACACGGGAACTATTTCGGCAGGACTGTCTACAGGGGAGAAAGTAACAGCGTTTTGGCGTTCTTCCCAAGGAACAGCATTATTTTCCCACACACGAGACCCGGCTAATCCATTCCCCAAAATCAAAGAAATCCCACGGATTGGGAGCGCAGGGCGCACACCCAGCATAACTTCCCCACTGACCAAGGCAGACTCTAAGTGCACCCTGTGTAGGGGCACAGTGAGGACATTTAAATTGATGCCACGAACAAAAATACACTGGCCCGTATCAGAGACCGCAGAGAAGGGCAAAGCAGATTGCAAAATGAAGGACTCAACAGAACCGGTATCCCTGAGAATTCTAATCGGGACCCTTTCGCCACCAACCTGTAATGACACAAACCCATTGAAAACAAATGGCGAAAAAGTTTCATCAATGCCGACGAGGCGTGGAAGTGGAACAGCCAAGGCGTTGTGCTTAACGGCTACTTTAAACTTTTCTTTACCCCGTAATACCGGGCACTCGAATTTCCAGTGGCCTCTGCCTAAACAGTAATTGCAAACACTGTTAGGATCTGATTGGCCACGAGCACGGGGCTCACTCCTGCTTGAAGGCACATCAGTTTTCACATAGCGGAGCGCCTGAGTGTTTCCTCGCCGAGGAGTGTCACGGGACAGCGAACCAAAGAATTTACTTTTATGGGTTAAGGCATAATCATCAGCTAAAACTGCTGCTGCAGTAATAGTGAGGGCCTCACGCTCACTGATATACGTGGCAATTGATTCGGGAAGAGTACTTTTTAACTGCTCAACCAAGATGAGATTCGTCAGATCTTCTAGCGTCTCAACCCCAGAAGCGGAACACCAGCGATTGAACTGAATGGTGAGTTCATGCGCAAAATCAGTATACGTTTGATTAGAGCGTTTACGCACACTACGGAAATGTTGACGATAAGCCTCCGGCACAAGTTCATAAGCTTTAAGAACAGCACTTTTTACACTTGAATAAGTTTTGCTCTCAGCGGCACCTAGCGCAGAGTAGGCCTCTTGTGCGCGCCCAGTTAGTGTACACTGCAGTAGCAGTGTGCGCTCTACGTCAGACCACTGGTAGGCGTGGGCCACACGCTCAAACAGGGTGAAGAACGTTTCCACTTTAGTCTCATCAAATTTAGGGACAAGTTTTATGTTACGGCCAACGTCACATTTCTCTGGGTCAGAAGGATTAGAAATCCTGCCCTCTTTCACCAACAACAAGCGCTGGCGCTCAAGATCCACTTTAGCAAGTTCTACATCATGCTTTTGACGTTCCATATCAAGTTCAATGCGGCGCTTTTCCAGCTCGGTTTGATGTTCTATTTTAGTTTTCTCTAGCTGGAGCTGTAAGAGCTCCTTTTGTTGCTCGTATGACACGTTACTTACTGGCACAGGAGGCGGGTCCGCCACCTCCTCAGGCAGCACCTGTGCAGCAATCAGCGCAGCCTTAATGAGCTGTTGCAAGTGCTCTTTAGAGCGTTTATCAGAGCTGGTTAGCGCAATCTTATAACGCTCAGCAACTACAAGAAGCTGATCTTTAGTAAATGAATTAAAGACCTCCACCGAGGGAGCGTCAACAAAATCATCAATACCCGACATCGTTAGGTCTCCACAAAAACTATATTAATCGCAACCCAATAAAAATACAATTCCAAAACCCACACAATACAATTGCAACCGGCTTTATTAGTAGGCTCGCTTTTCTACAACCCCATCTGCAATAACTAATATTTATACGGTTAAGTATACTACGTAGACCCTGCGTTTCTTCGGGCAGTTACCGATGGGGGGATTTTAAGCACCTTAAACCAGCAGCCCGGGAAACTTCAAACTGAAGGAACCCGAAGCCACGGACGTGCACCCGAGACAACTGCTACCACCCACCTTCACCGCCAAAAACAATAAACTAAAATAAGAAATGGTGCGTCCAAGGACCCACCCTAAACCTGTCGGGGAAGACAAACAGCGAGGCCACTAATTACGGGCAGTAATTACAAATTCCCAATTGCAAAACAAACCTCGGATACATCCAATCAAAAAACGAATTTGGGCTAGCAAAAAAAACATAGATATCCGAGACAATCCACACGGAGAAATATCCAACCACAAATATCGCCAAAAGCACGCCAAACAAAATATTCAAATGCACGCCGCTCGCCCCCCACAAAAAAGACAAGAGGCGCAGGCCGCACCACAAACGAGCAGCAAGCGAGAGAGGAAGAGAACAAGGTACTCACGCGGCGAAGCCCAACCGGAGCAAGAGGGACCAAAAAAAACGGAGAAAACCCCAAAAACGGGAAAATAGACGAGCCCCCATATTGTAATGGCCTAGGGTAACCAGTACAATAGAGGGAGGCGAGACAAGCGTGAAGCGTGCACACAAAATGTTTATTTTGTAAAGTTGGCTCCCAAAAACGCAAAAAGCAAACAAAAACCAGGGTGAGTGGTCAATTAGTCAGTTGGTCAGGTATATCAGTCGTGTGAGGATGTTGGGTGCGGGAAATATGCTGCGTGTATGTCGAGTGCAAAAATCCAAAAGCCTCCCGAGATCACGGGAAACGCTCCTAATATGCCAGGCTGCCACCTGCGCGCCGGTGGAGCCCATCATTGATCAGGAGCGGCCCCGCCCCTGAGCACACCTGAGCCTAATTTAGAGGGAGCACACAAAGACAATGAGAAACCCCAACACAGTAGGCCCAGGGGCCGTCACATGGGGGCTCGTCCGGGAAAACCAAACCAAATGCCTAAGCCTGTTCCTCTGCGTCCGATCTCCCCCGCGCCTAGACCGTTTGAACATCTCGTGGTTGACTGTGTAGGGCCACTGCCGCGCTCTAAAACTGGGTGCATTTATTTGCTGACAGTGATGTGTCAGACGACCCGTTACCCTGCGGCGTATCCACTTCGCTCCATCACTGCCAAAACTGTCGTTAAAGCTCTATCCCAGTTTTTTTCAATATTTGGTATTCCCAAAACGTTACAGTCGGATCGCGGTACCAACTTTACCTCCAAAACCTTTGCACTGGTGCTGCGCCTATTGAACATTAGGCATAGTAAAGCCTCGGCGTACCACCCTCAAAGTCAAGGCGTCCTGGAGCGCTTCCATCAAACGCTTAAGGCTATGTTAAGGGCGTACTGCGTTGAGTTGGGTAGCAGTTGGGAGGACGGTCTCCCCTGGTTATTGTTGGCAGCCAGGGAGGTGACACAGGAAAGTACCGGGTTTAGCCCGAACGCACTGGTTTTTGGCCATGCGGTGCGAGGACCAATGGCATCCCTGTTGGGTGATTGTTCCCTGTCTGGTGAACCACCGCAAACTTTAACTGATTACGTTAATGGGTTTCGCCGTCGGTTATATGAGGCCGGAAAAATGGCTCGGGAAAAGCTGCACATTGCGCAAACTAAAATGAAACAACGGTATGATGTGAAGGCTGTACATCGCACATTTAGACCTGGCGATATGGTAATGGTGCTTTTGCCGGTTGTTCATTCGCCTTTCCAGGCAAAGTTTGCAGGTCCATACCAAGTACTCCGTATAGAGCAAAATGACAATTATGTAGTGGCAACGCCTGATAGAAAGAATCCAACCCAACTTTGTCATGCCAATCTACTTAAACCTTACTTTGTTAAGGCCAAGTGTGAGTCGGCTACTGTAATTGCAACATCTGCAGTCTGTTCTCTCCCTAGCTCGTCGGTGGCAGCGTCGGGCGGTGGGAGCGCTGAAGATCCTTCCTCTGCTTGCATAGACACTCCTCCGCCAGCGGTGGCAGCGCTGGGGGAGGTAGAAGTGCGTGAGCCAGACGGTGCAATCTTGTTGGGTAGGCTTAAAAATTCTGAGTCTTTGGCTAACCTTCAGTTATTGTGCAATCACCTAACTCCACAGCAGGCATCCGAGCTGCAGGAATTGATAAGAGAATTCCCCACCTTGTTTTCTGATACGCCCACTCAGACCACTTTAATTAGTCACGACATCGATGTAGGCCAGTCTCCTCCAATTCGACAGCGCTTCTACCGAGTGTCTGGGGAAAGGCAGAAAATACTGGAGGGCGAAGTGCAGTATTTGTTAAAAAACGGGCTTGCAGAACAATCTTTTTCTAGCTGGGCTTCGCCTTGCATTTTGGTGAATAAACCGGATGGTACTCATCGCTTTTGCACAGACTATAGGAAACTTAACACCGTTACCAAACCTGACTCGTTTCCCTTGCCGCGTATAGAAGACTGCGTAGACCAAGTGGGTTCTGCCAAATTCGTTAGTAAATTTGATTTGCTTAAAGGATATTGGCAGGTCCCCTTGACCGATCGGGCGCGCGAGGTCTCCGCCTTTATAACACCTAGCGGTCTGTATGCCTACAAGGTCATGAGTTTTGGTTTAAGGAACGCGCCTGCCACCTTCCAGCGCTTAATGAACCGGGTTGTTGCGCACCTGGAAGGTGTTGCTGTTTTTTTGGATGATGTTGTTCTATATAGCGACACCTGGGAGTCCCATCTCCATCGTATCCGTCAGCTGTTCACCCGTCTGGCCCAAGCAAACCTCACCGTTAACCTTGCGAAATGTGAATTCGCTAAGGCGACGGTGACGTACCTTGGTAAGGTGGTGGGTCAAGGGTTTGTGCGTCCTGTCCGCGCCAAAGTCTTGGCCATTGATGCGTTCCCGCCACCAAGCACCAAAAAGGAACTCATGAGATTCTTGGGGATGATTGGGTACTACAGGGGTTTCTGTAAGATTTTTTCCTCCGTTGTTGTGCCTCTTACGAACCTGTTGAAAAAGAAATCTCCCTTTGTGTGGACTCCCGCTTGTCAAAGCGCGTTTGTGCAAGCCAAACAGTTGCTCACCTCTGCGCCTCTCCTCGCTGCACCTCACTTAAGCAAACCGTTTCAATTGCAGGTAGACGCCAGCAGGGTGGGGGCTGGAGCTGTCCTGCTCCAGGACGATGCAAATGGATTGGAGCGACCTGTTTGTTACTGACACAGGGGTCGTCTGACACATCACTGTCAGCAAATAAATGCACCCAGTTTTAGAGCGCGGCAGTGGCCCTACACAGTCAACCACGAGATGTTCAAACGGTCTAGGCGCGGGGGAGATCGGACGCAGAGGAACAGGCTTAGGCATTTGGTTTGGTTTTCCCGTCAGTTGGCAAACATGACAGGTTTTAACATGGGCAGCGATGTCTCTTTTTAGTCGAGGCCAATAGCAATGGCGTGTCACTCTGTCATACGTTTTTCGGACACCCATATGTCCAGCGTCATCATGAGCAATCTTCATTATCAAGCAGCGCAGTGAGGACGGCAATACTATTTGGTATATCCCGTTATCAGTAACAGACAGACCACTAGGGGGACGTTTGCGCGTCAGAA
Organism: Coilia nasus; assembly: GCA_027475355.1. Classification (NCBI taxonomy): domain Eukaryota; kingdom Metazoa; phylum Chordata; class Actinopteri; order Clupeiformes; family Engraulidae; genus Coilia; species Coilia nasus. The sequence goes on from CM050206.1 coordinate 33,586,672, forward strand.
CACCATTGACAATTATGTAACCTTGGGCTACGTCCCCGCCATCACACTTACGGGCCTTATCGAACAGGATTTGGAGGGAAGCATCAGACAACTGCGCATCAATCAATTGCTCGCGCGAAATCGAATCGGGTAAACCGGTCAAAGATGGCAGAGAATTAGGATCACGGTTTACTTTGACAGATGGCATGTTACTGGCAGAGCGAGTAACCACAGACACGGGAACTATTTCGGCAGGACTGTCTACAGGGGAGAAAGTAACAGCGTTTTGGCGTTCTTCCCAAGGAACAGCATTATTTTCCCACACACGAGACCCGGCTAATCCATTCCCCAAAATCAAAGAAATCCCACGGATTGGGAGCGCAGGGCGCACACCCAGCATAACTTCCCCACTGACCAAGGCAGACTCTAAGTGCACCCTGTGTAGGGGCACAGTGAGGACATTTAAATTGATGCCACGAACAAAAATACACTGGCCCGTATCAGAGACCGCAGAGAAGGGCAAAGCAGATTGCAAAATGAAGGACTCAACAGAACCGGTATCCCTGAGAATTCTAATCGGGACCCTTTCGCCACCAACCTGTAATGACACAAACCCATTGAAAACAAATGGCGAAAAAGTTTCATCAATGCCGACGAGGCGTGGAAGTGGAACAGCCAAGGCGTTGTGCTTAACGGCTACTTTAAACTTTTCTTTACCCCGTAATACCGGGCACTCGAATTTCCAGTGGCCTCTGCCAAAACAGTAATTGCAAACACTGTTAGGATCTGATTGGCCACGAGCACGGGGCTCACTCCTGCTTGAAGGCACATCAGTTTTCACATAGCGGAGCGCCTGAGTGTTTCCTCGCCGAGGAGTGTCACGGGACAGCGAACCAAAGAATTTACTTTTATGGGTTAAGGCATAATCATCAGCTAAAACTGCTGCTGCAGTAATAGTGAGGGCCTCACGCTCACTGATATACGTGGCAATTGATTCGGGAAGAGTACTTTTTAACTGCTCAACCAAGATGAGATTCGTCAGATCTTCTAGCGTCTCAACCCCAGAAGCGGAACACCAGCGATTGAACTGAATGGTGAGTTCATGCGCAAAATCAGTATACGTTTGATTAGAGCGTTTACGCACACTACGGAAATGTTGACGATAAGCCTCCGGCACAAGTTCATAAGCTTTAAGAACAGCACTTTGTACACTTGAATAAGTTTTGCTCTCAGCGGCACCTAGCGCAGAGTAGGCCTCTTGTGCGCGCCCAGTTAGTGTACACTGCAGTAGCAGTGTGCGCTCTACGTCAGACCACTGGTAGGCGTGGGCCACACGCTCAAACAGGGTGAAGAACGTTTCCACTTTAGTCTCATCAAATTTAGGGACAAGTTTTATGTTACGGCCAACGTCACATTTCTCTGGGTCAGAAGGATTAGAAATCCTGCCCTCTTTCACCAACAACAAGCGCTGGCGCTCAAGATCCACTTTAGCAAGTTCTACATCATGCTTTTGACGTTCCATATCAAGTTCAATGCGGCGCTTTTCCAGCTCGGTTTGATGTTCTATTTTAGTTTTCTCTAGCTGGAGCTGTAAGAGCTCCTTTTGTTGCTCGTATGACACGTTACTTACTGGCACAGGAGGCGGGTCCGCCACCTCCTCAGGCAGCACCTGTGCAGCAATCAGCGCAGCCTTAATGAGCTGTTGCAAGTGCTCTTTAGAGCGTTTATCAGAGCTGGTTAGCGCAATCTTATAACGCTCAGCAACTACAAGAAGCTGATCTTTAGTAAATGAATTAAAGACCTCCACCGAGGGAGCGTCAACAAAATCATCAATACCCGACATCGTTAGGTCTCCACAAAAACTATATTAATCGCAACCCAATAAAAATACAATTCCAAAACCCACACAATACAATTGCAACCGGCTTTATTAGTAGGCTCGCTTTTCTACAACCCCATCTGCAATAACTAATATTTATACGGTTAAGTATACTACGTAGACCCTGCGTTTCTTCGGGCAGTTACCGATGGGGGGATTTTAAGCACCTTAAACCAGCAGCCCGGGAAACTTCAAACTGAAGGAACCCGAAGCCACGGACGTGCACCCGAGACAACTGCTACCACCCACCTTCACCGCCAAAAACAATAAACTAAAATAAGAAATGGTGCGTCCAAGGACCCACCCTAAACCTGTCGGGGAAGACAAACAGCGAGGCCACTAATTACGGGCAGTAATTACAAATTCCCAATTGCAAAACAAACCTCGGATACATCCAATCAAAAAACGAATTTGGGCTAGCAAAAAAAACATAGATATCCGAGACAATCCACACGGAGAAATATCCAACCACAAATATCGCCAAAAGCACGCCAAACAAAATATTCAAATGCACGCCGCTCGCCCCCCACAAAAAAGACAAGAGGCGCAGGCCGCACCACAAACGAGCAGCAAGCGAGAGAGGAAGAGAACAAGGTACTCACGCGGCGAAGCCCAACCGGAGCAAGAGGGACCAAAAAAAACGGAGAAAACCCCAAAAACGGGAAAATAGACGAGCCCCCATATTGTAATGGCCTAGGGTAACCAGTACAATAGAGGGAGGCGAGACAAGCGTGAAGCGTGCACACAAAATGTTTATTTTGTAAAGTTGGCTCCCAAAAACGCAAAAAGCAAACAAAAACCAGGGTGAGTGGTCAATTAGTCAGTTGGTCAGGTATATCAGTCGTGTGAGGATGTTGGGTGCGGGAAATATGCTGCGTGTAT
>CM050206.1:33591911-33611911 GCA_027475355.1 Coilia nasus
ACCTCCAGCCGTACTGGTCAGTGTGTGTGTGTGTGTGTGTGTGTGTGTGTGTGTGTGTGTGTGTGTTTGTGTGTGTGTGTACATGTGTGATCCTCTCCACCAGCAGCAGAGACCCCCGTCACATACCTCCAGCCGTACTGGTCAGTGTGTGTGTGTGTGTGTGTGTGTGTGTGTGTGTGTGTGTGTGTGTGTGTGTGTGTGTGTGTGTGTGTGTGTGTGTGTGTGTGTGTACATGTGTGATCCTCTCCACCAGCAGCAGAGACCCCCGTCACATACCTCCAACCGTGCTGGTCAGTGTGTGTGTGTGTGTGTGTGTGTGTGTGTGTGTGTGTGTGTGTGTGTGTGTGTGTGTGTGTGTGTGTGTGTGTGTGTGTGTGTGTGTTTGTTTATGCTCCTAAATGATCACTTCCCCCTTTGGTGTCCCGAGCAGTGTGGACTGGATTTTAAATGTCTCTTCCTCCTCTGTTGTCTGGCTTTTTATTATGGTTATATTTGGAGTCATGTTCACTGTGTCTAGAGACCTTGTGATCCTTATGTCTTCATGTGAACTTAATGCCGATAAGGAACTGTGATGTGTGCGTGTGTGTGTGTGTGTGTGCATGCCTGTGTATGTATGTATGTGTGTGTGTGTGTGTGTTTGTGTGTGTGTGTGATGTGTGTTTGATGTGTGTGTGATGTGTGTGTGTGTACTTACATGCCTGTGTGTGTGTGTGTTGCCCACAGGAGTGCTGTAATTTTGACGGTGAGGACATCGTGTTTCCCTGTAAAGAGGAGCTGATGGAATACAAGATCCTCGTGACGACTGTGGTGACAGCCGGACGGTGAGGAGGAGCAGCCATGATGGTTGTTGCCATACATATCTAATAATGACATATCAGACGGTGAGGAGGAGCAGCCATGATGGTTGTTGCCATACATATCTAATAATGACATATCAGACGGTGAAGAGGAGCAGCCATGATGGTTGCTGGTGCATATCTAATAATGACATATGTAATAGTGACATGTAATAACCACACATCTAAATATACACACCTAATAATCACACATCTAATAATCACACATCTAATAATCACATATCTAAAATATACTAGGGGTGTGAATCTTTTACACACAAAACGGTCCGATTCAATCTTGATTCACAGGCTATGATCCGATTCAGGTACGATTAATAAAAAATAGTCACCGATGCGGTACGATTCGATCTAGTTCAGTTCAGTTCGGTAGGATTCAGTCCGGTTTGATGTGATTCAATACATATTGACAACTCCAAAGCCCTTTGTTACTGAGAAAAAGAGAAAAAAACAAAATGACATTTCAAAACTGTTTATTTTGTATCCCAAAGAATAAAAACACAAAAACTGGTAACCAGATGCCTGCCTTAAGTTCACAATCTGCATGTACTTGAAATACAACACAAAACAAAAACCTATAAGGTTACCAGATATCAAAAATGAAAATTGACATTATTAAACAAGTAAGTGCAATTCACTGGCAAAAATCTAAGTTATTAGTTTTTCATGGGAGTGTTGCCAACTGAAAAACAAGTACAACATATAACTTAAAGAAAGAGTCCATCATATTTCCATAAAGAACTGTGTTCTTCTCTGTTCTGAGATGAGTTGATATGTTCCTCTCAGGCCTTTATGCATGCCGCCAGGCAGTCAGACACACTGCGATAATTTCTTAGGATGTAGCATGACATTGAGTAAAAAACAGGGCTGAAGTTAGAAGTGACCATGCTCTTCCCTGTTTTCCCCATTTAAATACGCTTACCTGACTTGTTACATGACACTAGTGAAGTTACTCAAAATGAAACTTGACTTTTTTTGTATGTAGACAATGAAAGGTGTAGTAACACCTTGGGAGCACTACGACGGCGCATTGATATCTTCACTCCTATTTTTTTTCCTTCTCCCCTCTGGAGGGAAAAATATTAGGAGTTAAGGTATTAATGATTCGACTGACCATGTTCATCACAAACACAGTTGCCCATGTAACTATATTTTCTCTTAACGTAGAGGTTAGTTTGAAGAGAGACTCGTATTGTCTTCAGATTAGCAAATTAATTTAGCATGCTAGCAGACTAATACGCTTCCATGGTAGGGTGACCAGATTTCCAGAGTCTAAAACCGGGACACTATGTGTGACGTCATGCGCGTGCACATTCTCTTAGGCATTGTCGTGTAGTAGTCTAGTCTGCTATCGAAGAAAACCGTTAAAACACGACCGCTGTATACTGCAAGATACATTGTAACATTGACTGCGAAGATTTCGCAGAGCGCACCTACCATTGTCACTCACACACACACACACACACACACATTGACTCTGAATTACTGGAAACTTCATTAGGCTTCAATTAAACAGTTTTGTATATATGCGATCGCTGTAACTTGGGCAGCTTGATGTGGTGTTGGGTGAAAACCGGGACATTTTTGCGTCCCGACGGGCTTTTGTCGGGACTCGGGACACGCGACTAAAAATCGGGACTGTCCCGGTCAAACCGGGACGTCTGGTCACCCTATTCCATGGTGGAGTATTTTCATATGCCTGCTAGAGGAAAACTTACAGTCTGTCAAACTCAGAGTTGTAGGAGAGCTTGTTTTGGCTGTTTCCATGATAAAGCCTTTAACTACATGCTATGTGGTGCACAACTATTTCCTCAAGTTATTACATTCGTAAAACATGTTTATTCGGCTAACTTTAGCCTGCTAATCCTGTTGTCCTAACGTCACTCATAACATCTTATCTTATGAAACATATTAGACATAAATGGGCTAATACTGCTGGAAACTCACAATAAATAGGAACACTAACCACAAACTTTTAGGATTTATGCCGTTTAATCCATAAATTAACATATATGCAAGCCTCCAATCAGTCATGTTCGCTGCTCTGAGACACCAAAGTTTTCCTTTGTTTACATGGTATCTGACGAACGTTCTGTTGTAGTGGTGACAGGCAGGGTGAGAGGACTACGCAAACAACATTCCCTGAGATCTTCCCTCTCCCTGAATTACCATCGGAACCTCCCCTAATGGAAACACGGCTTATATTAACTCTGAAAACACCTGACAAAACATGATTGCAACGCGTCACGCTGTTTTGTGCATACATTTATATATATATATATTTGTAACACAACAATGTACTTGAATGTATGTGCTGGAAACTGATATGGGGCCATCGGACCGGGGCATCAGACCGTTTGTAGTGCATTTGAACCGTTCTGGGCTCGACGGACCGGTTCAGTCGGACCGCATTGGTCACAGACAGATAACCGATCTAAAACGGAGTATCGGTACACCACTAAAATATACATACCTTAAAATATATCTAATAATCACATATCTAATAATCACACATCTAATAATCACACCTAATAATCACATGTTGAAACTGCACATATCTAAATATGCATATGAATATATACACACATTTAAACTGCTAACATGGCTATCTTTATTTGGTTCTTGCTGCACATATCTGCTTCATTTGGCCCTGGTCTGGTACTGGTTTGTCCCTGGTCTGGGTCTTATTTGGCCTCAATAAAGCATAGTAGTAGTAGTAGTAGTAGTAAGCCCTTTATTGTCACTAGTCACAAGTACCAGCACAATTAGCCCTCAACCCATTCACACATAGATACAAACATATAACACATGATGTGACAAAGGGGTAGACAGGACAGGAAGACAGGGATGTAAAGAAATACAGCATCACATGAGGAAAGGGGAGGGGGAAAAGCCAACCCCCAGACTACGCTCCTAGAGGAAGGGGCCAACCCCTAGACTACGCTCCTAGAGGAAGGGGCCAACCCCCAGACTACGCTCCTAGGGGAAGGGGACAACCCCCAGACTACGCTCCTAGAGGAAGGGGCCAACCCCCAGACTACGCTCCTAGAGGAAGGGGCCAACCCCCAGACTACGCTCCTAGAGGAAGGGGACAACCCCCAGACTACGCTCCTAGAGGAAGGGGACAACCCCCAGACTACGCTCCTAGGGGAAGGGGACAACCCCCAGACTACGCTCCTAGGGGAAGGGGACAACCCCCAGACTACGCTCCTAGGGGAAGGGGACAACCCCCAGACTACGCTCCGAGGGGAATATAGCGTGGGACAGGAAAAAACACCTCAGCAACAGAGGCACAAAATCAGAACACTTTACAACATGTAAGACAGGAGTTGAGGTAATCCAGCATAGGCGAGCAGCCATCCGTTTCTGCAGCTAGAGAGCATGGGCCCCACAGACCCGCTTGCCTGGCTGGGGTTAGGGTGGGGGGTCCGTTCTGGTCTCCGAATCGACCCATTTGCCTTTGCAAAGCCTCCAGCTGCTCCGTGATGTTATCCATGATAGATAGACCATGAGCTGCTCCATGATGTTATCCATAATAGATAGATCATGATATCACGAGCTTCTCCATGATGTTATCCATGATAGATAGACCATGGGCTTCTTTGTGATGTTATCCATGATAGATAGACCATGAGCTTCTTTGTGATGTTATCCATGATAGATAGACCATGAGCTTCTTTGTGATGTTATCCATGATAGATAGATCACGATATCACAAGCTGCTCCGTGATGTTATCCATGATAGATAGACCATGAGCTTCTTTGTGATGTTATCCATGATAGATAGACCATGAGCTGCTCCATGATGTTATCCATGATAGATAGACCATGAGCTGCTCCATGATGTTATCCATGATAGATAGACCATGAGCTGCTCCATGATGTTATCCATGATAGATAGACCATGAGCTGCTCCATGATGTTATCCATGATAGATAGACCATGAGCTGCTCCGTGATGTTATCCATGATAGATAGACCATGAGCTGCTCCGTGATGTTATCCATGATAGATAGACCATGGGCTGCTCCGTGATGTTATCCATGATAGATAGACCATGGGCTTCTTTGTGATGTTATCCATGATAGATAGACCATGAGCTGCTCCATGATGTTATCCATGATAGATAGACCATGGGCTGCTCCATGATGTTATCCATGATAGATAGATGTGGTAATGAAGGATACTACTTCACCTCTTGTAACTTTGAACACAGTGGAAGAGTGGAACAAACAGACTTGATCACCTGTGTGTTTGTATGTCTGTGTGTGTGTGTATGTGTGTGTGTGTGTGTGTGTTTGTATGTCTTTGCGTGCGTGTGTGTGTTTGTATGCCTGTGCGTGTGTGTTTGTATGTCTGTGCGTGCGTGTGTGTACGTGTATGTGTGTGTACGTGTATGTGTGTGTGTGTGTGTATGTGTGTGTGTGTGTTTGTATGTCTGTGCGTGTGTGTGTGTGTGTGTTTGTATGTCTGTGTGTGTGTGTGTAGGTGTGTGTTTGTGTGTGTGTGTGTGTGTGTGTGTGTGTGTTTTTGTATGTCTGTACATCCATGTGTGTGTGTGTGTGTTTATGTATGTGTGTGTGTGTGCGTCCACAGGCTTGTGAGTGGTGGACTGCCGGTTGGCCACTTCAGCCACATATTCATAGATGAGGCTGGCCACGCCCCTGAGCCTGAGGTCATCATTCCTGTGGCAGGTGAGCAGCACTGGGGTACACTGGGTAATGTAGTCCTCAGCCCTGAGTCAGATCCATGAGCCCATAACTAACACTGGGGTACACTGGGTAATGTAGTCCTCCCCTTTGAGTCACAAGGAGTGTTCATCTTTGTAAGGCGAATGCAGATAATTACTGCCAGTAATGCGTTTTGTGTGTGGTTACAAATCATGTGTGAGGATGTCCCCAAAGCGCAAACAAGTCACATGACCTGAAAACCTGCAGTAGCAAGACGCTTGCAGGGAATCTTACAGACCCTTGCAGCCGGTTCCGCACAACTAGCAAATGCACACACACGCACACACACACACACACACACACACACACACACACACACACACACAGGAGGAAGACACTTGCAGGGGAATCTTCCAGACCCTTGCAGGTGGCTCCACACAGCTAGATAACGCCTCCGTGGTGACGCAGCTTTGCGCTGGTTGGTTTAAAGTTGACTGCCATCTGTGCAGGAGCAATGTCCCTGTCTCTCTTACACTCCTATCCACTCCATTTAAGGTGTGTGTGAGCACTGTATATGTACAGTATGTAAAATGTGTGTGTGTGTGTGAGCAGTGTGTATGTACCGTATGTAAAATGTGTGTGTGTGTGAGCAGTGTATATGTAAAGTATGTAAAATGTGTGTGTGTGTGTGTGTGTGAGCAGTGTATATGTACAGTATGTAAAATGTGTGTGTGTGAGCAGTGTATATGTACAGTGTGTGTGTTTGTGTGTGAGAGTGTGTGTGTGTGTGAGCAGTGTATATGTATAGTATGTAAAGTGTGTGTGTGTGAGCAGTGTATATGTACAGTGTGTGTGTGTGTGTGTGTGAGCAGTGTATATGTACAGTATGTAAAATGTGTGTGTGTGAGCAGTGTATATGTACAGTGTGTGTGTGTGTGTGTGTGAGTATGTGTGTGTGTGAGCAGTGTATATGTACAGTGTGTGTGTGTGTGTGTGAGTGTGTGTGTGTGTGTGAGCAGTGTATATGTATAGTATGTAAAATGTGTGTGTGTGAGCAGTGTGTATGTACAATGTGTGTCCTTAACAGTGTGCTGTCCTCATCAGGATTGCTGGATCCTGAGTCGTGTGTGTGTGTGTATATGTGTGTGTGTGTGTGTGTGTGTGTGTGTGTGTGTGTGTGTGTGTGTGTGTGTGTGTGTGTGTTCTGTCCTCATCAGGGTTGCTGGATCCTGAGTCGGGTCAGCTGGTTCTGGCTGGAGACCCTAAACAGCTCGGCCCAATCCTCCGATCCCCCATCGCCAAGAAACATGGCCTGGGTTAGTCTGTGTGCGTGTGTGTGTGTGTATTTGATGCATGTCTTTCAGGTCTTCCTAGAGGTGTCTCTGCTGGCGAGGTTGATGAAACACAACCCTCTGTGTGTGTGTGTGTGTGTGTGTGTGTGTGTGTGTGTGTGTCTGTGTGTGTGTGTGTGTGTGTGTGTGTGTGTTTGTGTCCTCTCCTAGAGGTGTCTCTGCTGGAGAGGTTGATGAAACACAACCCTCTGTACCAGAAGGATGAGAGTGGCCGCTACAACAACCGCTATGTTACCAAACTACTGCTCAACTACAGGTAGGTTTGCACTGGTAGCAAACTACAACTACAGTGGGTTTGCACTGATAGCAAACTACAACTACAGTACAGTGGGTTTGCACTGGTAGCAAACTGCAACTACAGGTGGGTTTGCACTGATAGCAAACTACAATGCTACATCACCAAACTACTGCTCAACTACAGGTGGGTTTGCACTGATAACAAACTACAACTACAGGTGGGTTTGCACTGATAGCAAACTACAACTAGGGGTGGGTTTGCACTGATAGCAAACTACAATGCTACGTCACCAAACTACTGCTGAACTACAGGTGGGTTTGCACTGGTAGCAAACTACAATGCTACGTCACCAAACTACTGCTAAACTACAGGTGGGTTTGCACTGGTAGCAAACTACAATGCTACTCACCAAACTACTGCTAAACTACACGTGGGGTCACACTGATTGTGTGTCCACCTGTCTGTCCACCTCTTTGTCAATACTGCCTGATTCCACAGATCCCACAGGAGCTGTCTGTCTGTCTGTCTGTCTGTGCTACAGATCCCACAGGAGTATCCTGATGATGCCTGAACGAGCTGTCTGTCTGTCTGTCTGTGCTACAGATCCCACAGGAGTATCCTGATGATGCCTGAACGAGCTGTCTGTCTGTCTCTCTGTCTGTGCTACAGATCCCACAGGAGTATCCTGATGATGTCTGAACAAGCTGTCTGTCTGTCTGTCTGTCTGTCTGTCTGTCTGTATCTATCTGTTTACATATGTGTGTATCTGTCTCCATCTGTCTGTCTGTGCATCAGTATATATCTACCCATCTGTTTATCTGTCTGTCTATGTCACAGATCAAACAGCAGCATGAGCTGTCTGTCTGTCTGTATCTGTGTGTGTGTGTCTGCATATATCCATATGTTTATGTATGTGTCTGTCTGTCTGTCTGTCTATGCTACAGATCCCACAGCAGCATCCTGAAGGTGTCTGTCTGTCTGTCTGTCTGTCTGTGTGTGCTACAGGTCCCACAGCAGCATCCTGAAGGTGTCTGTCTGTCTGTCTGTCTGTCTGTCTGTCTGTCTGTGTGTGCTACAGGTCCCACAGCAGCATCCTGAAGGTGTCTGTCTGTCTGTCTGTCTGTGCTACAGATTCCACAGCAGCATCCTGAAGGTGTCTGTCTGTCTGTCTGTCTGTCTGTCTGTCTGTCTGTCTGTGCTACAGGTCCCACAGCAGCATCCTGAAGGTGTCTGTCTGTCTGTCTGTCTGTCTGTGCTACAGGTCCCACAGCAGCATCCTGAAGGTGTCTGTCTGTCTGTCTGTCTGTGTGCTACAGGTCCCACAGCAGCATCCTGAAGGTCCCTAATGAGCTCTTCTATGAGGGAGAGCTGATCGCCCATGCTGATGAGATCTCCACACACATGTACTGCACCTGGGAACACCTGCCCAAGAAGGTGTGTGTGTGTGTGTGTGTGTGCGTGTGTGTGTGTGTGTTTGTGTGTGTGTGTGTGTTTACAACATCTATTTCCTTCTGCATTCTATTTTCGCAAGGAGGGAGGGGCCTGCAGCCCAGAGCTAAGCCTTGTTGCATTGAAAAGAATGGGACACACGGAATTTTACCAATCTTTCTGGATTTTTGGAATTATGTATCACAGTCTGCAACTATGTTTGATCATTTCAAGCCTAATTAGGGTTGCAAAATTCTGGGAACTTTCCATGGGAATTTTCGGGAAATAACTGGAATTTTCAGGAACTAACGAAATATTATAGCATAATCTTGACTAAAATAATCAGATTTATGTGAATAAAGTTGTGTATAGTATGCTGTTCCTCACTCATATGGACATAGGAGACTTCTGCAGAGCCATTGAGGCCACACCCCCTACATGCATGTTCCGTGTCTCCATCACATGCACAATAACGTCTTGAACTCTGAAGAGCTAAAGCTGCTTTTCTGAGCTCACAACAAATACAGGCTACTGAGGCCACACATTTCAGCCAAAGGACTCGTGTCCCGTGTTTTAATTGTCTTCTTTTTGCAATAATGCCTGCCGATGACAAAATGTTTATATTTATGTTGATATATGACTCACAATAATTCCCACAAATTCCCAGAATTTCTGTGCAAAGTTACCAATCTGAACATTCCCAAAATTCCCGTGCCAAAGTTTCCATGGAAATTTTCAGAAAATTTTCCAGAAACTTTCTGGGAATTTTCTGCCTCTTTTCAACCCTAAGCCTAATAGTGTAAGTTGTTACTGTTTGGATTCAGAGAAAATTAACTTTATTTCAGGTCAGGCAGCTACTGCTGTGTAGCTGTTAGCAAGGTAACGCTGGTGAACTAGGCTAACATAAGGCTTTAAAAGTGATAAGTGTTTTCCTACTCACTGACAGGGAGCAATATGATATTATAGCAGTGTGTTTCCATTCAAGGAAGTCTTACTGTTAGCTTGACAGTTAGCTTTAAGTACTTTGCCAGTTATTGCAATTGCCTTGAATGAGCTAGTTTGTTGGCTTGCTAGGTCACTTTATAGACTCCGTACTTTTACTCAGAAGGCTCAGAAACAGGAATTGGTTAGTAGCATACCTAGTTTTTGCCATTTAATAAACTACTCAGGAACCGATAAGAGAACTGATAAGGAATTGGATCGACAAGTAGAACTGATAATGGCATCGATACTGATACAATCTTATCAGTTTCCACCCCGATACAGAATGGTGTGTGTGTGTGTGTGTTATGGTGTGTGTGCATGCGTGTGTGTGTGTGTGTGTGTGTGCGTGCGTGCGTGCGTGTGCGTGTCAGGGTTTCCCAGTGATCTTCCATGGCGTGCTGGGGAAGGACGAGAGGGAGGCCAACAGCCCGTCGTTCTTCAACCGCTCGGAGGTGGAGGTGGTGGTGGCCTACCTGAAGAAGCTGCTGCTGCAGCCCCAGGGCAAGAGGGGCCTCGCCCGCATCGCACCCAAGGACATCGGCATCATCGCCCCCTACAGGAAGCAGGTGGGCACTGCACCTGACACATCTTCAGTTCTCCACATGCTTACACAGTCTGGGGAAATGACATAAGTGTCTGCAGAGAATTGTGTGATTTTGCAAAATAATAATGCACATAATAGGCCACGATCAGTCCTGGATGGTATAGTGTAGTCAGAGAGTGTTGAGGGAGAATCTAAGAATCTAAGATCTTTGGTGTAGTCATACTGTTCTCATGTTCTACAGTGTCATAACGTTCTGTGATGAGGTCTCACGTCCTGGCTTCCATATTCTATTGTGTCATGCTCGTTCTCGTGTGTCAAAGGGTCAGAATGTTCCACGTGGTTCTCTGGCGAGTTACCCCATGTTTATGTGACGTTCTGCGGTTCTGCAGGTGGAGAAGCTCCGACAGGCCATAGAACAGCATGACAAGGAGCTGAAGAAGATCATGGGCATCAAGAACCTCAAGGTCGGTTCCACTCTTAGAACGCTTGCTTTTAGATTGTAAACACACACCTTGTGAGGTGCATACGCCGGTTTAAAGATACTTTTAATCCAGAAACAGTTCTGTAGGAACCTCACTGTGCTGTCGGTTTGTGTGTGTGTAGGTGGGTTCAGTGGAGGAGTTTCAGGGTCAGGAGAGGAGGGTGATCATAGTGACCGCTGTACGCAGCAGCGGAGAGCACCTGACCCTCGACGAGAAGTTCAACATTGGCTTCCTCAAGAACGAGAAGGTGTGTGAGTGTGTGTGTGTCTGTGTGTGTGTGTTTTGTGGTAGAAAAAATTACAAAATAGCCCTCTGGATATCTGATCAAATGAGACCAGTTGAGATGAGAAGTTGCAGATGACATAAGGCTCTTTATTCACAACACCACTAAAAACCCACTGCCTGCCTGCCTGCCTGCCGAGACTGATCTGTGATGAGGTGGTGAATGAAACGCTTCCCCAAAAACATCTTCTGCAGTACACCGGAAGGATCGTCTTTGAGATCCACGAACCTGAAGAGGGCCTGTCTCTTCCCCACTCTATGCTCACCTGTCTCTCCCCCACTCTATGCTCACCTGTCTCTTCCCCACTCTATGCTCACCTGTCTCTCCCCCACTCTATGCTCACCTGTCTCTTCCCCACTCTATATGCTCACGCTCACCTGTCTCTTCCCCACTCTATGCTCACCTGTCTCTTCCCCACTCTATGCTCACCTGTCTCTTCCCCACTCTATGCTCACCTGTCTCTCCCCCACTCTATGCTCACCTGTCTCTTCCCCACTCTATGCTCACCTGTCTCTCCCCCACTCTATGCTCACCTGTCTCTTCCCCTCTATATACGCTCACCTGTCTCTTCCCCACTCTATGCTCACCTGTCTCTTCCCCTCTATATACGCTCACCTGTCTCTTCCCCACTCTATGCTCACCTGTCTCTCCCCCACTCTATGCTCACCTGTCTCTCCCCCACTCTATGCTCACCTGTCTCTCCCCCACTCTATGCTCACCTGTCTCTTCCCCACTCTATGCTCACCTGTCTCTTCCCCTCTATATACGCTCACCTGTCTCTTCCCCACTCTATGCTCACCTGTCTCTCCCCCACTCTATGCTCACCTGTCTCTCCCCCACTCTATGCTCACCTGTCTCTCCCCCACTCTATGCTCACCTGTCTCTTCCCCTCTATATACGCTCACCTGTCTCTTCCCCACTCTATGCTCACCTGTCTCTCCCCCACTCTATGCTCACCTGTCTCTCCCCCACTCTATGCTCACCTGTCTCTTCCTCATTATATATGCTCACCTGTCTCTTCCCCACTATATATGCACTACCAACTGCACCTTCACTTACTGCACCTCACATATTGCACATTCCACCTTTTCTTTGCTCTCAGGTATCACAACACCCCCACTTCCTGTTTATTAGGTCAGAGTATCTCTCAGGTATCACAACACCCCCACTTCCTGTTTATTAGGTCAGAGTATCTCTCAGGTATCACAACACCCCCACTTCCTGTTTATTAGGTCAGAGTATCTCTCAGGTATCACAACACCCCCACTTCCTGTTTATTAGGTCAGAGTATCTCTCAGGTATCACAACACCCCCACTTCCTGTTTTCCCTCTAAGTGAAGAGTTCCTTAAATGTCATGACCTCAGATCTACCTGATAAGACCTCAGAAATATGCTTTACCAACATCTCTTACAGTCTGACCTTTTACATTAGTAAGCCATTAGTAGGTATTCTTACCAGGCTAATCTTTTGCAAACATTTCCAAAAATATTCTTGCTATTCCTCCAGTACTACTGACAGAGTACAGTAGAGAAATACTGATGCATGTGTGTGTGTGTGTGTGTCTATGTGTGTCTGACGCAAGCAGAGATATTACAGTAACACTGGGCTTGGTGTATTACACAGAGTTTCAGTGTGTCCATGATGCAAGTTAAGGCTCTAATCTTATGGCACCTTATGTGTGTGTGTGTGTGTGCGTGTGTGTGCGTGTGTGTGTGTGTGTGTTGCAGAGGTTTAATGTGGCCATGACCCGTGCCAAGGCCCTGCTCATCGTGGTGGGAAACCCCGTTATCCTCAGGACAGACCCCACCTGGGGCAGGTGAGCTGTGACAGCATAGACACACAAAACTACATGGGCCATGTACATATACACACTCACACTCTCTCACACACACACACACACACACACACACACACACACACACACACACACACACACACACACACCTGTATCATATACACACAAAACTACATGGGCCATGTACATATACACACTCACACTCTCTCTCACACACACACACACACACACACACACACACACACACACACACACACACACACACACACACCTGTATCATATACACACAAAACTACATGGGCCATGTACATATACACACTCACACTCCCTCACACACACACACACACACACACACACACACACACACACACACACACACCTGTATCATATACACACAAAACTACATGGGCCATGTACATATACACACTCACACTCTCTCTCACACACACACACACATCCACACTCCCTCACACACACACACACACATACACACACCTGTATCATATACGGACAACACTACATGCGCCACGGACAAAAGTACATATACACACTCTCTCTCTCTCTCTCTCAGACACACACACACACACACACACACACACACACACACCTGTATCATATACGGACAAAACTACATGTACATGTACTACACACAGATACACATCCAGATGTGTTCCACCTCTACACACTCTCTCTCACACAGATACACACACCTGTATTATATACATGAGCATAACACATACATACTGGTATAAAGATGTTAAAATCAGGCTGCTACCCAATGTTCAGTCATTGTAACTAGCTCTGTTTAATGTGTGTGTGTGTGTGTGTGTGTGTGCGTGCGTGTCCGTGTGCATGTGTGTGTAGGTTCCTAGAGTACTGCACGGCTGAATCAGGATACACAGGCTACGACTTCAGCAGCACAGAGGGAGCAGAGGAGGTGGTGGCCCGTTTGCATGCCCTCAACATCTGCCAGGACCCACTGGGTATGGAGAGCAACACACACACACACACACACACGCACACACACACACACGTTCACACACACACACATTCACACACACATTCACACACACACACACACACACACACACACACACACACACACACACACACACACACATTCACACACACATTCACACACACACACACACATACACATATGCATACACACACACACACACTCATACACATACACACACACATTCTCACACACACACACACACACATGCCAGCTAATAGCGTTACACTGGTGTGGTAAAGCACAAATGAAGAGGTGGTCAGACATGCTGATAGTATGAGACCATGTGGATGATATGTGTGTGTGTGTGTGTGTGTGTCTCCCTCTAGTGGACACAGGGGAGAGTGCTGTGCAGCAGCTCCTGGATCCTGAGTGGAGGAATGAGCAGTAGCCCAACTGTTCCAGCTGCCACTTCACACACACACACACACACACACACACACACACACACACACACACATATATATCTTTGCTGAGGCAAAGTTGGTGATGAGAAAATAGATACTATTTAACTATTTAAATACAGCAAATTACATTTTTTATTTAAAATTAATTAAACACGTCCAGATGACTGAATTCCATTGTCCACAGTGGACATATTATGAATTTCGCCAAGGAAGTAAAAATATAATACCTTTTCCCCAGAAGACTATTTCAATCCCAATATGTCATGTTTAGAGACCACACACACCCCCATAACATACAGATGTGACACAGTAACAGCTCATTTTACTGATGTCCTTTGGCTCCGGTCATTCTGTGCTTTTAGAGGAAGACTTGTGGAAATAGGAACTCCTGCACACACTGCCCATTCCGCTAGCAAGATTTATTTACATTTTCGATCATACACCTTCGTCAGGTTGCTGCAGGTGAGGGTCTGTGACGAAGACGAAGGTCTATAACTAAAACGTTTATTTCCCTAAGTTACACCGTGGTCATCTCCAACACACCTGTCTTCTTTGGAAGTGTGAAAAAGTTAATTTTCTTTTTAGAGGAAGATTAACATGGCGGTCCAACCAACACAGAACCCGGTACAGACATGGCAGGCGTATGCTGGTTGTTTTTAACCATTCTGACACGAGAGCAGAGTGAAGTCTGTTCCGTCTCAGGCAGCATGGCCAAAGCAGTGGTGCGTTTCTCCAACGTGCAGTTGCTAACTCGTTAGCCACTACCATTCTTGGTACTACAGAAATAGGCCCCATAGGATACCTTGCGTTTCTCAAAGCCTACTATGTAGGTACTATGGTAGTGAGAAACTTCAGAAGTACTACAGTAATGGGCACTTCGTTAGAAGGGAACCTCCTATGCGTTTCTCAAAACGTTCGTAGCAAAAGTTACTTCGAAGAACCCGAAGCTCCGAAGTGTAGTTCCTATTCCTGCTCTCAAGCTGAAGTAGGAGCACACGCGCACACACATACAGACACAGACACACACACACACGCACATACACACACATACAGACACACCAGCTCTCAAGCTGAAGTAGGAGCACTGTTTATTTTTCTTTAGTGACCATTTGAAACGCATCCAACAGTACATTAGATTCAAAAATAACTCCAGACCCCATGAAACCATGTTTTGTCATCATCATCATCACCATCATATTCTTCACCATACCACACAAATCCTGTGTAAAATTAACTCATCTCCCTGTGATTCACCTAATTGTGAATTCATATGATTTAGTTGATTTAGATTTCAGATCTCTGTTATTTTAATGATCTCCACATAAATCTGATTGACAGCACCTGATTCACATCATGTCTTTTATTCCAGTCATCTTTACATGATTCAGATTTCCTCGTCATGGTCTGATTGGCTATCTATGTCCTCTTGTCATGATCCGATTGGCTGTTTTACTTGCACCAGCTTAGGGCTTTTGGAGGCCTGAACGAAGATGGTAGATATACCAAGATCCTTCATGACGAGCCACTTCCTGGAACCACGATCACATTATTTGCTCTCACAGACATGAACTATCATTACGTATCTTGGCATATCTACCATCTTTGCCTGGACTCCTCAACTGTATTCACAGTTTGCTGAGGATCTAAATTGTGTGTAATAAAGATGTATGGGCTGTGCCTGATCCAGTCACGCGCATCACGTGTGGTTTGTTGTGCATGCCACCGACAAAACAATCTTTCTGAGACCGTAAAGGACCTGCATTTTTGTTCCAACCAGTCACAAGGTCAGCTGACACTCAGGGCCAGCCTTTAAAGTGTGTGTGTGTTTGTAGGTGGTCTTTGGACCAGGTAGGTGAGCTAACAAGTGAAGTGTGTGTGTGTGTGTGTGTGTGTGTAGGGGGCCTTGAACCAGGTAGATGAGCTAACAAGTGAAGTGTGTGTGCGTGTGTGTGTGTGTGTGTGCGTAGGTGGCCTTGAACTAGGCAGACCGCTGAAAGGGGGGACAAACAGATCTGGTCTCCCAGGGAAATAATTTTGGAATAATTACTCAAATGTTTGTTTTCAAAAGAGGCATATTTAAGGAAAAATGTAATATTTGAGTCACATAAAATCTTTTGTTGTCTGTCCTTGAAATATAGGTCAAGAACCAACCCCCCCCCCCAACAACACAAAAATGGTTTAGCCGCTGATCAGTATTTGATGTCATTTGATTGGAACTTCACTATGCTCAAATGGTTTAGCCGCTGATCAGTATTTGATGTCATTTGATTGGAACTTCACTATGCTCAAATGGTTTAGCCGCTGATCAGTATTTGATGTGATTTGATTGGAACTTCACTATGCTCAAATGTCTGGCCAACACAAGTTGGGTGCACAGAAAAGTGAACAAAAAAGAAGAGAGGAAGAAAATGGAGATTCTCTGAACGATATTTTAAAAAAGAGCTGACAGTGAAGGTGGGACTAGTAAAGTCAACGTAGAGTAAGGTAAGAAACAGCACAGCCAACGTTTACCAGCCTTGTAAGGTCACCTAACGATTCCAGGGCTCAAAATAGGCACCTGCCAAGCCATGCCGTTCATCTTAATAAGAGTGAGGGTGGCAGTTACATTGAATACCTGTTAAATTCACAGCGCATTAAACAATTTGTTAATGATGACGGCTGTAAAGACTTGTTTTAACATAACTTGATGCTCAAAACATGTCCATTACCAGCCAAATTCGCCTGCAATATCCTGTTGCTGGCTAACTCACGTGTTTGCTAACATGTAGCATGCTGGCTCCGGTTAGCTTCCTAACAGGCAAATTGGGTATATCAGTGTAACACAGCTAACTGACTGACCTTATTTGTTGAAAATAAACTCGTATGGAAATGTTAGAGTGCGAAAGTTATGTGGGTAAATTCTGATGTACGTGTCCCGGGCCCAGCCAAGACTGTCAGATGGCCTGCCAGGTAGGTGAACGCACAAGTGAAATCACCTGAGTTAGTGCTCAGGTAGTCCTATTACATAACAGGACTTTACCTATGTGCAGCTAGGAGTGTGTGTTGGTGTGTGTGTGTGTGTAGGTGGCATGGCAGGACTTTAGCTGTGTGCAGCTAGGAGTGTGTGTTTGTGTGTCTGTGTGTGTAGATGGCATGGAAGGACTTTAGCTGTGTGAAGCAGGGCTTTACCTGTGTGAAGCTAGGAGTGTGTGTGTGTGTCTGTGTGTGTAGGTAGCATGGCAGGACAGTACCTGTGTAAAGCTAGTACAGTTGTATACCTCTTGGAAAGAGCTGATTAAGATGCACATTACCAGAATTCTGTCTGTCACACACTCACCCTTCCTAGTCACACTCCAATCAATTAAATATCATGAACTGGCTTTCCATTGGCCTCTCTTGCATCTGGGTTATTCACAGTAGCTTGGCTTTCCAAAATGTGCATGTACTGACCCTTTAAAGAAACAGAATGGAGACGAATGCCATGGGTATATACAGGTTTTATATTTGGCAATAGTTTTATTTATAAGGTATTTTCAGAACAATTCTCAGAATATAGTTCATGTTTAATACTAGTATTTCAACATCAAAGAGGCCTGGAGACCGCAATGGAACTTCAGACGCCTTTTATTCACATGAGACTTTAGAGACACACAGAGGAGCATCATGGGTAAAGGTCACATGACTCGGTCACATGACAGACTTGTGGCCGTGTGATTGGCCGCTGCCTGCTGGGTGCCTGGGTGTGGTCAGAGGAGCCCTTACAGAGATGGCTGGGCCCACTGTGTCTGCACTGACATCGTTTTTAGAACAGGACTGGAGCAACAGGACCCGCATCATTAAACACCGGTTCGCATCGTTAAACACCGGGTCACATCGTTAAAGACTGGACCTGCATCGTTTAAGACCGGGTTGCATCGTTAAAGAATGGGTCGCATCGTTACAGACTGGACCTACATCGTTTATGACCGGGTTGTGTTGTTAAAGACCAGGTTGCATCGTTAAAGACTGGACCAGCATCGTTTAAGACCGGGTTGCATCGTTAAAGACAGGGTCGCACTGTTAAGGACGGGGTTGCATCGTTAAGGACCAGGTCCAGTTCACAAGAGGACTGCATCTAGTAATATTGCAGTCGAAACCAGAACCCAAGACAGCCCAGACTGACATCAGTGGCTCTGGACCGAATCACACTGTCAGAACTACAGTAAGAGAGAGTGCATCACAGGCAGGCTGACTGGGTTTACTTGAGCAACCGGATACACACACACTCACACACACACACTCATGTGCACGTGTGCTCTAGACACCTGACAGTAAGGCCTTGGATAGTTGTCTGGCGACCCTCATCACCCAGGGTCAAGGGTCAAGCCAGAGTCCTACAGGGCACCCAGTGGTCGTCATGGCGATTAGGTCTGTGTTAACATGCTCCTTGCAGGACTAGAAGCCATCCCACCAGGTTATCATAGTAACTCATATGTCCCACAGGAAGTGATGCGCCCTCAGCCTCAGAGGTTAAAGGGAAATAAACACTGTTACCAAGGCAACCACTTAGGCCCTCCCTGTCTGTGCTTCAAAGTGATGTGTGACTGGTACTCAAGTCAGTCGTTACATTACACTGGTCACATGACAGAAAGAGTGTGTGAGTCGAGTGTGTGTGGGGGTGTGTGTGCTGGCGAGGGAAAGGGAAGCCGGCCGTGAGCCATTTGCTCAGATGTAAACAATGTTAACAATACAAAAAAGGAAATGATGTCAGAGCACCATGTCTTCTGGAATGGAACAGAAAAGAAAAACAAGCAGATCTTCAATAGAAACAGACTCATGTACGCTTCAAACGAGTTACCCAGGAGGTAATAAATGCTAAACAGATTTAAAAAGAAGAGATAACAGGAAGAGAGAGAAGAGAGAGAAAGGAGGGAATGGGCTTCCCGTCTCAGTCTCTGGTTCCTCGCTGCTGATGGAGGGAAATGCTCAAACAAAGAGTAAAGACGAGTAATATGGTGACCCTCACTCCCTCAGAGCACTTGTGTGTGTGTGTGTGCGTGTGTGTGTGTGGAGAGCAGGCTGCGTTGTGATTGGCCGGTCTCAGAGCAGCAGGCAGCCACTCCTCTTCTTGCGCTTGCGCACCTGCAGCGCCGCCCTGGTGGCCATCTCGAACACCTCGCGTACGCCGTCCTTGGTCTTGGCCGAGCACTCCAGGTAGCCGAAGGCACTGATGCGGTTAGCCATGTCACGGCCCTCCTCCGGCTTCACGGGCTCCTGGTACACACACGCACACACACACACACACACATACATACACACACACACACACACATACACACACACACACATACAGACAGACACACACATACAGACACACACACACACATGCACATACACACATACATACAGACACTCATACACACACGCACATACAGAAACATACACACACACACACACACACACACACATAAACACACAAGACCACAGATAGGAATGCTTTTGAAGCCATGTTTACTGTGGAGTTTATCCGGTTTGCCAGCCGGAGTGGAACCTGCAACTCTGCATCACCCCAGAGGGGTATTCTAAGAAGGGGATTTAGTCACTAAGTAAGTTAACTCAAAGTAAGAAGTAAAGGTACTAATAGAAGAGATTATGGCTTCATTCTCCTGTCAAAACAATTGCAGAGGGCTCTTATATTAGGCCTTTACCACTTGTTTTGAGTTAACATACCACAGCGAGTTACTAAACCTGCTTTCTGAAACACCCCCATGTTGAAAATAAAACACGCCAGCAACCTAAAAGCTATTGGGTAAGTCAGTAGCATATCTTCATTAAGTGTTGCTAGCGAACTAAAAGCTAATGGCTTAGTCAGTAGCATATCCGCATGATGTGTTTCTAGCTAGCTAAAAGCTATTGGCTAAGTCAGTAGCATATCCGCATGATGTGTTAGGAGTCAGGTTTACCCTTCATACTACCAGCACAGCTTC
>CM050206.1:33636911-33641911 GCA_027475355.1 Coilia nasus
CGCACACAGACAAACACACACAGGAATGTTCTGAAATGGGACTGTCAGGAAGCTTTAGAACACCACCAGACATGAGGGGATAGTGTAACTAAAAATGCAAGTGCGCACACACACACACACACACACACACACACACGCACACACACACGCACACACACACGCACACACACATGCCCATGTAATGGATGGCAGACAGCACAGCTCGGCATGACAACGTTAGCAGACCTTCCTCCCAACACCTCAAAAATATCCGCTACTTGGTCGCGTATCTGCCATAGCAGAGTTGCTGTGCGCTCACAGGAAGACTTCCGTTACGCTGGCAAACTGAGATGTAGGTCACATGTCCTAATTCTGAAACACCAGCCCATTCCACTGTACGCTTCCCTTCACGGTCTTGGTCTCCGCTGTGGAAAACGCTGACTCAAGGACCATCTCCTAAAGTCCTCAGCCAAGATACTCAGTTAAAAACCAACCCCATCTCCTAAAGTCCTCAGCCAAGATACTCAGTTAAAAACCAACCCCATCTCCTAAAGTCCTCAGCCAAGATACTCAGTTAAAAACCAACCCCATCTCCTAAAGTCTTTAGCCCAGATACTCAGAGTTAAAAACCAACCCCATCTCCTAAAGTCCTCAGCCAAGATACTCAGCGTTAAAAACCAACCCCATCTCCTAAAGTCAAAGCTAAAAACCAACCCCATCTCCTAGTCCCTCAGTCAAGATATTCAGTTAAACCAACCCCATCTCCTAAAGTCCTCAGCCCAGATACTCAGAGTTAAAAACCAACCCCATCTCCTAAAGTCTTTAGCCCAGATACTCAAAGCTAAAAACCAACCCCATCTCCTAGTCCCTCAGTCAAGATACTCAGTCAAACCAACCCCATCTCCTAAAGTCTTTAGCCCAGATACTCAGTTAAACCGACCTCCTCTCCTAAAGTCCTCAGCCAAGATACTCAGTTAAAAACCAACCCCATCTCAGCACACTCAGTTAAAAACCAGCCCCATCTCAGCCCAGATACTCAGAGTTAAAAACCAACCCCATCTCCTAAAGTCCTCAGCCAAGATACTCAGAGTTAAAAACCAACCCCATCTCCTAAAGTCCTCAGCCCAGATACTCAGAGTTAAAAACCAATCCCATCTCCTAAAGTCCTCAGCCCAGGTACTCAGAGTTAAAAACCAACCCCATCTCCTAAAGTCCTCAGCCCAGATACTCAAAGCTAAAAACCAACCCCATCTCCTAAAGTCTTTAGGCCGGATACTCAAAGCTAAAAACCAATCCCATCTCCTAGTCCCTCAGTCAAGATACTCAGTCAAACCAACCCCATCTCCTAAAGTCCTCAGCCTAGATACTCAGACTTAAAAACCAACCCCATCTCAGCACAGATACTGAGGGTTGAAAACCAGCCCCAGCTCCTACAGTAAAGTCCCTCAGCGCAGATACTTAGAGTTAAAAATGAACCTTTAGTGGAAACGCACATCCAAGTTCACAATACCATCTGCAAAGTTAAAAAATGTCCCAAGTAATTGCTGTTGACATGTTATTCTGAACCAATCTCTACTTTCGCAACATGCTACTTACATCCTATGTCTTAGGCCACAGGCAGCCAATCAGAGTGCGCTACACATGTAAACAAACTGTTCTTAAAATGGCTGCATCCTGAGAACTGTTTAAGACCAAGACCTTTGACCTTTGCTCAGTTAAATCTTTCTTGGCCTTCCTGTCTGCACTGTACACAGATTCTAATGTTTATATTTTAACTGTGGGGGTGGGGGGGGTGGGGGGGGGGGGGGGGGCAACAAGGCTCAATCATGTGTGTGGGGGAGCGGAGTGTCTGGGGATGGGGAGAACAGAAATGTAAAGAGGAGGAGGGATGGAGGGATAGAAAGAAGAGGGGGATGGAGGGATAAAGGAGGAATGTAAAGAGGAGGGGGGTGGAGGAATAAAGGAGGAATGTAAAGAGGAGGGGGGATGGAGGGATGGGGAGGAATAGAAAGAGGAGGGGGCAATGGAGGGATATAAAGAAGAGGAGGGATGGAGGGATAGAGGAGGAATCATCCATCCCTCCATCTCTCTTCCCCCATCATCCATCCCCCCATCTGCCCTCTCATTTATCCCTCCTCTCTCCACACCCCACATCTATTCCTCCATCACTGTTGCGCTCTATCGCTCTCTCGTTCTAAAAGTCTCTCATCCATCTCTCTCTCTAAGAATATCTCTGTCTGTAAGAATCTATCCTTCTCTCTCTCTCTCTCTCTCTCTCTCTCTCTCTCTCTAGGAATATCTCTGTCTGTAAGAATCTCTGTCCTCTCGCTCTCTCTCTCTTTCTAAGATTTTCTATCTAGCTGTCTCTCTCCAAGAATCTGTCAGCATGTCAATCATTATTCCTTCATCAGTCACTGTATCACTCCATCACTGTTTCACTCTATCACTCCATCACTCTATTACTATCACTGTATCACTCCATCACTGCATCACTCCATCACTGTATCCTTCTACACTCCTCTCCCCCCAGCAATCTAAATCTGTTACAAATCTGTTCAGCTCTCTCTCTTTCTTTTCTGCGTCTTTCTATCCTGTTCTGTCTCTCCGTCTCTCTCTCTCTCCCTCTCCCTCTCTCTCTCCGTCTCTCTCTCTCTCCCTCTCTCTCTCTCTCTCTCTGAAGGCTGTGGATTTGAGTGGGTTGGCTGTTGGAGAATCATCCTATTTAAAGAGCATGCACACAAACCATCTCTCTCATTCTCTCTCTCTTTCTCTCTCATTCACCCCCCTCTCTCTCTCATCCCCCCCTCTCTCATTCCCCCTCTCTCCCTCATCCCCCCCTTTCTCTCTCTCTCTCTCTCACACACACACACACACAAACACACACACACACACATTAGACAGCCAGAATGAGTAAGTGTGTGTGACGACGAGTGTGAGTTTAAAACACACCCAAACACTCCAGTCCTCATAAACACAGTTCCGGAGGGCATTCCAGGCCATTTAGGCCCACATTACAAGCTCAAACACACACACACACACACACACACACACACACACACACACACACGCCTCCACCATCCTCATCCTTTCCTTTGCCTCTATTGTTGAGGCTTTCAACACACACGCGTGCACGCACACACACACACACACACACACATGGGCATTTGAGACCTGGTGAGACACAATGGTTCCCAGGGACTCAAAATAAAAAATAGATCTTACCTTCAGTGCTGAGAGGAGACTATGTTTTTTTTCCCAAAGTCATACTGTCCCAACTTTAGGAGGCCAAAATAAAATATGAGCGAGTGAAATGTTTTAAAGAGTAACTGCAGCCTAGTGTGACACAGAAAGATGCTGTTATTGTCAACAGACAGACATGGCACACACAGGGCCACATATAAATGGGACTACACTTTATGGCCTGCTGCTGACATAATACTAGTGCGCGCACACGCACACACACACACACACACACACACACACACACACACACACACACACACACACACATACACATCAAGGGCCAAGACCCATTTAAGGAAAGCACAGCAAGAATGTGTCTTTACATCACACACACACTCCCAGTTCTGCCCCAGTTACTTTAGGCAGCCAGAATACACACACACACACACACACACACACACACACACAGATGTTGTGGTGAACAGTACACATAGTATTATTTGGCACTGTGAATTACGCAGGCAGTCTTACACGCTAGTGTTACGCTATTTTGAGCGCATGAAATATGACTGTGTGTGTGTGTGTGTGTATGTGTGTGTGTGTGTGTGTGTGTGTGTGTGTGTGTGTAACTCCCCTGGACCCAAATAGGGTGCTCCACACCACATCAAAGCGCACATCACATCACAACAACAATGGGGGGGGGGGGGGGGGGCAGTGTGTGTGTGTATGCACATTGTTTGTGTGTGTGTGTGTGTGTGTGCTTGCTGGCGGTGTGTGTATCTATGTTGCACGCATGTGTACCTATGTCTGTGTGTGATGACAGAGTGTGCAAGTGTTGTATGTAACTATGTGTGTGTGTGTGTGTGTGTGTGTGTATTGATGGTGTATAATCATGTAATTAATCATTTTGAATCACTCATAAGGAATTGGATTTAGAGCAACACATGTTGTGAAGAGTGTGTGTGTGTCACCATAAAAACTGAATTAGACTCATTTAAGTTACACACAGGAAGTAAGAAGACTAACATAAGCGTTACACAGCAGGATTTGACTCTGCATGGGGTTATGTAACTGTGGCTGGACATTTCTCATGGATTACAGCTCAGGACATGCACTAGTTCACACGGAGCTCTGCATTCAGATCATGCATAGATACATGTATGCGTGTACCCACAGCACAGCAACATACTACTGCTAATGGGCTACAGGTGAGACCTCCATGCCTTGACACATGGGGCTTACATGATGGTGTGTGTGTGTGTGTGTGTGTGTGTGTGTGTGTGTGTGTGTGTGTGTGTGTGTGTGTGTGTGTGTGTGTGTGTGTGTGTTAGTGTGTGTGTGTGAGTGAGTGACAGAGAGAAAGAGAGAGAGCGAGAGAGAGAGTTATATATATGGGTGTGGTGGTGGTGTCCCCTGTCCCCGTAGGTTTGTTTGTGTGATCTGCTGAGGCAGAGATGTGGTTTCCACACCAAAACAAACCTCCTGCCGGGGGGTACGTCAAACTCAAGTTTCTGCTCTATGGATTTGACGGGACACACCGAGTCCAAAGGTGCTTTTTTGCCAAATATCCCTGCCAACTAGGGTTTTAGGGGTAACCTAACGGATTATACGTGATTACCGTTTCATGTTGTGTAAAGGAAAAGTTGCAGTGCAAAACCCTGGAAAATGGCATCGAGGAGGACAGACAGTTTGGCCACCTTGACCGACTTAGAAACTGGAGCATTCCGACGCACGGGCGCTGGCCGCTGTCTCGGTTACAGAGACGCTCTGCAGAAGTTGCTCGAGCAAAGTTACAAATATTTACTTTGCCCTGGAAGAGCGAGGCGACGGTAGGCTAT